>PVHX01022234.1:0-28088 GCA_004024805.1 Geosciurus inauris | reverse complement strand
ACAGTGTAAGCATTTCCTTCTAGTGCATGTATGAGTTATGTGGAGGGCACCACTTCTAAGTTTTGGCACATTGGTTGTGGGTGCCTGACACTCTGTCAGGTATTGAATGTGAAATGAAATGTGTATTTCATAAACTCACTTGGGTGGCTGATGAAGAACAGATGCAGTGAGACTTGAGGAAAGGGTTGTATGTCTGTGACAGTAAAGATTAGATCAGATGTCACCTACCCACAGTTGAAGTGTTAGTCCCTCGTCTAATCTAGCTCTACTCCCCTTCAGGAAGCACACAGAACCAAGGACCTGAGAGGTAGTGGCTCCGTCAGAAGCCCCCTTACCAGTAGAGCCTTGAGTTTCTTCCCTACCAGCACCAAAGGGAATCAGCCTCACCCTAGAAGAGCTCTCCTTCTGCTGTCTTGTAGGAAGAGTGCACTCTGCTGTGGCTGGCCAGCCCTGTGGCTTTCACAGGGACAGGAGGGCTCATGTGGCCTCCATATATCCCTGCACTGGGGACATTAACAGTGTGGCATTGGAGGGTCAGAGGCAGTCACATAGGCCTGGTTGGAACCCTAGCCTTTCCGCTTATTATCTGTTTGGCCTTTTCAAACCTGATTTTTTTTTAAAGCAAGAAAATGATTATAAGACTAGATTATTATAATTACTAGTACTGGATTATTAATACCTACTTGGGTTCTTGTAAATGTTAAGAGTGACAACAGTTGCTAGCATTTATTTATTGAGCACTTAGGTTATGCCAGGGGCCTTGGCAAAAATTATCATAAATGGTGTTATTTTATTCTTACCAAAATACATGAAGTAGGAATTATTATCTCCATATTTAAGATGAGGAAACTGAGGTTGCATATTGCCCCTGGCCACACAGCTAATAAGAGGCTGGCATTATGTTTCAGTTTCACCTCTGTCCCACCCCAGGCTCTATGAGATAACGTGAAAGCCAGGTGTTACCTGGTACAGAGATGGTGCCTAAAAATGTTCATTCTCTTTCCTCCCAGGCACACACCTATACTATATACAGTAGTCCCCGCATAGCCACAATTTCACTTCCACAGTCTCAGTTACCTGTGCTCAATCACCATGGCCTCAAAGTATAATATAGAAAATTCCAGAAAAAAAAACAATTTATGTTTTAAATTGTACACTCTTCTGCATAGTATGATGCCATCCTGCTCAGACCTACGCAGGACATGAATCATCCCTTTATGCAACATATGGTGCAGTAAGATTTCTTTTTTTTTTGGTACTGGGAATTGAACCCAGGGCTACGTTGCCACTGAGCTACATTCCAGATCTTTTTTGGTTTTTTATTTAAATGTTGAAACAGAGTCTCTCCAAGTGCTGAGGATCTTGCCAAGTTGCTGAGGCTGTCCTTGAACTTGCCATCCTCTTGCCTCTGCCTTGCCAGTCCTTTGAATTATTTAGGAAGGTGCCACAAGCACCTCACATAGATTTTGAGAAAGACCTCATTGACATACCTTTGTGGGTTTTGTTCTGTTTTGTTTTAGTGAGATCTTGCTGTGCTGCCCAGGCTGGCCTCGAACTCCTGGATTCAAGCAATCCTCTTGCCCCAGCTCCCTGAGTAGTGGGTATTACAGACATGTGCCGCTCTGGCTAGATTTACATAGCTTTTATTACAATATCTTGTTATAATTAGTCTAAATTATTGTAATTGTCGTTAATGGTCTTACTATGCCTAATTTATAAATCAAACTTTGTCATAGACATACATATATGTAGAAAAAACAGTACATATAGAGTTTGGTACTTTCCCAGTTTCAGGCACCCACTGGGAGCCTTAGAATGTATCCACCAAGGATAAGGGAAGACTACTGCGCAATTTCCAAAGAGAAGGTTTGTTACACTGCCCTCATGCGGCTCATCTGGACAACAGTTAATTAAGTATAACATGCAAATAAGTGTTATTTCAAACGTGTCTCTAAAGTCACCTAAGTGTATGAATACTTTTGAAGCTAATATGAGTCTACAAACTCAGTCTATAAGAAATATCACTTTTATTTTCTACAGTTCTAATTTAATGTCTAACTTCAAACCCTCACCGGGCTAGTAAGATAACTGTCTTCAGTCACTCTTCTAACTTTCATCTCATCCTTACCAGTGTCCCCAAGCCCTCTGTTGTCTTGGAAGAGAAACCTTCTCTTGGCCTTGTTCTCTGTGAAGCTTTATCTTGCCATCCTGTCAAGTAGGGAGGAATTTTTCTCAAAATTATTTTTCCACCCAACTGCTCTGTTTACAGAAATATTTATAAATCATTGGAGAAATCTTTAACTTTAACACTTAAGAAAGAGTTCAGATCACCAGGGAGTGGAATGTTAATTCAGTTACCAGTTTAAATATTCAAAACTTTTTCCAAGAAGAATATTGAAAGGTCTGTTGTCCTTCTCAGGAGCCTTAAGTCACTAAATGAAACTCCCCCAGGTTTCCTTTCATGTGAGCTGAGGCTCACCTGGACTCATTCTCCCGGGCTATACAAAGTTACACACATGCACTTGACTTATTTGACTGTGTGGCACAGGCATGTATCCCAGGCACCAACTCTCAGGGGACTGCCTTATTTTTCTGGGGCCCTACCTATGGAGGACATTTGCTGTGCTGAACCCTGGTTATAACTGTGTAATGGAGGGCAGTGTTGGGTGGGAGAAGGGGAGTTAGTAGAGGAAGGTAAGGAGCAGTTCTTATTTTTATTCTTCAAGTACTGTGGAGCAAGAGTGTACACAGAAGCCTTCTATTCTTGAATGTATTTGAGAATTAACTTAATTTGTCCTCTTCCACCTAAATAACCAACAGGGATTCTCCAAAGGTAATGATTTCATTTGGGAGTTGAGGAGCTCACAATGGGAATACATGTGTCATAGTAAACTATGAAAATATTCAAAGAGGTTGAGGCAAAGGGACATTTTATATCAAAACTGAGGATTACATAAGTGGTTTTCAAACAATGATCCTTGGCTACAGGAATCAATAGCAAGTGTGACCTCAGTCCAAAGTTGTTCCCACAGTTGTTGGACAGACGTTCTTGCAGGTGTTTGCTTGTTGGGGGTGGCCTTTGTGCAAGGTTGTGGTTCTGGCAAAGTCTTTTGTGATAGTTCTTGTCATTGGGCATATCTGGATGAGATTCCCCTCCTTTGTAACCTCAGCTTTGTTTACTGTAATTTTTGTTAGGGCTTGACACAAGCAACTCCATGTTGATTCTGACAACTTTCACATCCTCATGCCAAGACCTAATTGTTTTTCAGACAACGGAGGGCAGACCCTGGCAGGGGGCAATAACTGGCCCCTTCGAGGAAGAAAATGGAGCCTGTGGGAAGGAGGTGTTCGAGGGGTGGGCTTCGTGGCCAGCCCCTTGCTGAAACAGAAGGGCGTGAAGACCCGGGAGCTCATCCACATCTCCGACTGGCTGCCGACCCTTGTGAATCTGGCTGGTGGACACACCAATGGCACGAAGCCTTTGGACGGCTTCGACATGTGGAAAACCATCAGGTACTTGCCTGCCTTGCCCTTTTCCTCCCATGATGGAAACTTCAAGAATGGTTGACACAATTGAGTGAGAATGATAAATTTCATGTTAAAATTATAGTTCAGTTTACAAAGAAATGATTTCTTTTAAAAAAGGAAATGCAAGCCAGGTGCGGTGGCTCAAGCCTGTAATCCCAGCACTTAGGGAAGCTGAGACAGGAGAATCGCGAGTTCAAAGCCAGCCTCAGCAATGGCGAGGTGCTAAGCAACTCAGTGAGACCCTGTCTCTACATAAAACACAAACTAGGGCTGGGGATGTGGCTCAGTGGTCAAGTGCCCTTGAGTTCAATCCCTGGTACCCCCTCCCAAAAAGGAAATGCAGTTAGAGATGTTATAATTATTTTATTTTTTGAGTTCTAAATTTGGGATTGTGAGCCAATATTTGTAAGCCAAATTGTCCTTAGCCTCTGACATCCTAGAATTCTCCGAAGCTAAGAAGCTTTGCTTAGAGGTAGGGTGGGGTATTGTTACTTTTCTACAGCAGGTAAGGGAACCTACGAAGAATGGAGGCCTGAATGGATGAAAGAACCAGGAGCCAGGAGGAACTGTGCAGTCTCAGCAAATCAGTTTAGTTCCATTCATTAATAATGTCTAATGAGTACTTATGTGCTAAGCCCTGTCCTAGGTGCTCAGCAATTAGGAATGAGTAAGACAGGTGAGATCCTGGCTTTCAAGAAGTTTGCATTCTAGAAAGGAGAGAAAGTTTTAAACAAGTAAACATATAATTAAGCTTCAGCTAGGATCAGATCCATGAAGGCAATCAAACAGGATGTTGTGATATCGCTGGCAGATGTCAAGGCGTTTCAGTCAAGGAGTCAGCTTTGCAATTAGTGGTGCTCCCCAAGGTGGGGAGGCACATGCTCTGGAGGATGCAAGATGCTCCCTTGGAGTATGGGAAGAAAACTGTGAATCTTGTATTTGTATTTAATTTTCTCTTATTCTTTGTTAAGTATGTTTTTATAAGGTACATAATGTATTAGTAGATTAGTACTTACATCCAATTTATAAGCAAAGATACATATATTGGAGGAAATATTTTTACCAAAGGGCTGACAAATGTCTAGTGCAAGGGTGTTACCAACTCTGTTTACGGGTAGTGGCTGATTGGCTGGTCCTCTAGTGGCCAGGGAGAGAAGGCTTCCTCATGTTCTTTCTTCATCCCACTTCAGGTGTCCCAGCTCAAAAATAGTGAAGCTTCAGGTTTCTATTCACAGGAAATGCACAATAGCATATTTAGGAGTGAAGAGCAATGGTGTATATAACATACCCTCAAATGGTTCAGGAGACAATTATGTGTAGTGTATATATGTACAGAGAAGTAGCACTCACTGGGTAGGTAGAAGCCTACCCAGTGAGTGCTACTTCTAAGGGGAACTGAACACACACACACACACACACACACACACACATACACACACAGAGAGAGAGAGAGAGAGAGAGAGAGAGAGAGAGAGAGAGAGAGAGAGATCATTCAAATGGACTCAGTAAAAGAATTAGCAAGGGCTGGGAAGGTAGCTCAGTGGTAGAGCACTTGCCTAGCATGGGTAAGGCCCTGGGTTCAGTCCACAGCACTGAAAAAAAAGTTACAGTGTCAGAAAAAGAATTAGTAATAAAAGAATGTGGGTAAAGGGCATAGATACTCTTTTGTTATGTCTTATTTTTGCAACATTTTGTAAATTTGAACTTTTTTCCAAATAAAGAGGAAGGTCTGCCAATACCGGGCCCACATTTTTGCAAGGCTAACAATAGAATAGAATCAAGTAGCTGCTGCCTTCCTTAGATGAAGTATTCACTTTAAAATCACAAATCTCCATTACCCCAGCTTCCAACACAGGCTCACTATTCTTTTATGCTGCCTACCTACTTCCTGTAGGCAGTTAAATTTATAATCTGTAGTATGCGTATGAATAGTATTCAGTCCTCTGAATGTATATAATTTAACCAATCCTTAAGTGGTGGATATACAGGTTATTTCTTATCTTTTCATATTATCACCTTTTCTGGAATTAATAATCTTAAGTGTTAATTAGGATTTGTCATGAGATTACTTTTTGCAAAAGAAGTTTGACAGCTACTAAAGTTTAGACATGAACGTCCTGAGTTTAAGAATGGATGGAAGAAACATTCAGTCAGGCTACTCAGCTTCTCCAGTCTGTCGGGTTTCTATACAATGACTCTTACCCAGGAGGATGAGACAAAGGAAGGTCTCATCTCTTCCAAGCCCCAGGGAAAATCTGATTCAATTAGCTTTATAAGAGTCGCTAAATTGTTTTGTAACTCAAAGTTTCAGATTTCCCTTGGAGATTTTATCAAATTATAAAGATCATTTTTCAAAAGATCATTTTTGAAATTTAAATTATTGAGTAGCCATTTCCTTACCTTTTCCAATTAGAGTTGACCCTTGAACAACACCTGAGTTGGAGCACTGAACTCTGTGCAGTTAAAAATTCGCATGTAACTTTTTAAAAAAGTATTTAATACCTTTATTAGGGCTGGATATGTAGCTCAGTGGTAGAGTACTTGCCTAGCATGCCCAAGGCTCTGGGTTTAATCTCTAGAAAAATAATTAAATTTTTTTTCTTTTTTGGTACCAGGGATTGAACTCAGAGGTACTTGACCACTGAGCCACATCCCTAGCCCTATTTTGTGCCCATTCTGTGTTTTATTTAGAGACAGGGTCTCACTAAGTTGCTTAGTGCCTCGCTATTGCTGGGGCTGGCTTTGAACTTGTGATTCTCCTGTCTCAGCCTCCCAAAGTGCTGGGATTACAGATGTGTGCCACCACGCCCAGCTTAATTAATTTTTTAATCCCTACAAAAAGCCCACAAATAACAACAAATCTTTATTAACAAGGACTTTCAGTTTGTTGACTTTTTAAAATGAAGTTGTAAATGTTCATTGCAAATTTAAAATGAAGCTTTTTTAAAAATCTCGAGCTGAACAGATATGAAACAATTTTAAAACCTTTGAAGGTATATGGGAGGGGGTGACTTTTTTATAAAAGGTGTTTCTCATGACCAAAAATGAGACATGTTTGGAGAAAAAGAATAAAAACCCCATGCTGCACAGGTAATGCAGATAGTTGTAGTTATCTGGTCAACAGGCAAAGAGCAGGCCCTTAGGTCGTTAGTTCTGATCATTTCTTATTGCTGGGATTTCATATTCATTTCTCATTGTTGGGTGACTGGATGATGGTAGAGATGGTACCCCTAAATCTACTCAGCACACCTCTGTTCAGCCTTGGGAGAGAAGGACTTCTTAGCTGGCGATTGACTACTTTTGTCTCTTTGCCATCCTGTGGTTTAGGGTTTCCTGGGCATCTGTGTCAGTAACTGCCCATACTGGGGCACAGCCCTTTGATTTCCCTGCCGTCCTCTCTAGGCTTTTTGGGGACCCCCAGTGGAATCGTGGTCAGTAACCTTCACAATATTCTGCCTCCCTGATCCACCTTGTTCTCCTGCACCCTCATTGTCAGCGCCCTCCATCTCTTCTCCCTGTCCCCGAAGGCTGGCATCCTGTGTGTTTGCTTTTAGAGTCTCTGCTCTTAGAATCTTCACCTGCTGCGGGGCTGGCTGTTGGTGGGCGTGGCCTGTGGGAATAGCCTGCCATCTCTCGTTCTTTCCTCCACTCACTCTTCTGGTGATTCTGCTGCTGATTGTGTGAGGACCTTACAGACTTGGAAGCATCTGTAGTAGTTATGGTCTGCTGCTCATTACTGCCTTGAACTGGAACTCCGCCAGGCCCACAGCATCTGCTGCCTCTGTGCCCTTTCCTCCTCCCACAACATCAAATGCCGTCTCCCCATCTCCTCCACTGCTCAGGTGCTTCCTGGGGTTGTCCATTATGGCAGGCTGGTGTACAAATACACTTTTCTTGGTGTCATTCCTGTTGATGAAATAATATCTGTTTCTTACACTGAGCCATTTGACTGCTCCCCAAATGTTTGTGCTATGACCTTCTTGTCCCCATCAGTAGGTGCTGCCCATGTAAGACCACCCAGGCCACCTGTCCCTGCTCTGCTGTCAGTGGTGCCAGGCTTGGTCTCTGCAGTGCTGAAGGTGGGGGTGGTGGGCAGTTTCTCAGTCCCTGTCTTGTGCTCATGATTGCTAAGGATACTGAGGGCTTGGGGGTCCATTCTCTACCTCGGCTACCTATGGAACTCCATGTATAACTGTAGATTTCCCATTAACTTACCTGTTAAAGGCTGTTGTTGATAACAAACAGTTGATTAACACATATTTCGTATGTTATATGTATTATATGTTGAAAAATATGCCAGGAATCACGGGAGAGCACTTTTTATTGCAATAAGCAATTTATTGGAAGGACAAGCTGCTCACGTGGGGATGATTAGGGTTTTAAATGGATGTTTTAAATGGATACTTGAAACACTTGAGCTCACCACAACTGCAAGAGGAGGTAGCTACAAAATTATTACAGTAGTACAGTAGGTTCCACAGTTAATTGTATGCAGTTGTGACTTTCTCTTGCATCTTTATATTTGTTTACAGCTCTCTTTATGACACATAGCATCATTTATACTTTAGTGTGCATAAATTTTGATAAACTTAAACTTTTCATAGTGGATTTGTATATATTTTATGATATTAGATGATAAAATATGTATATATATGTATGTTTTATTCATTCCTGGCATACCACTTGTTAACGTTTTTCAGTATTTCTAGGCTTTGCAGTTTGCCTGCAATTTTTTTTCAAATTGTCACAAGTCTATCAAAAAAAGGAAGAAAGAAAAATCTATATATAAGTTAACCTGTGCCATTCAATCCCATGCTATTCTAGGATCAATGATACTGTATTATTTAATTCTTTTTATAATTCATGCTATTTTCCAGGAGGAAAAACTCCTCACCAGCTTCCAATTGTTTTCACATTTTCTTGCCTGAAATGTTGATTTTTAGTTTGGAGACAATGACCAGTTTATGATTTGATACTTAAAGAACACTCAACAACATCCAAGCCACAGAAAAGTTAGTGCCACTGAATAGCTAAATTTAAGAAACAAAAAACAAAACCTTTTCTCTCATTGACTATTTTGAAGTTTTATAATTAAAATTTGCTCATTTATATTATATGAGGTAACTTTCTTCTTTTTCTTTAAAATATTTCTGCCTCTATCTATGAGCTAAACTTGCTATCTTTAATCAAGTGACAGTAATATATACTAATGGTAGCTAATTTACAAACTAGAGAAAATAAAAATAATCACCCAAATCCACCTGAAACAGCTACTGTAAACACTTAAACATTTTGCCATATTTCTTTAAAAATTTTCTTTTCAGCATTTTTTTTCTTTTTCTATTTTTTTTTTTTTAAAGCAGTACAAAGGATTGGACCCAGAGCTTTGCACATGCTAGGCAAGTGCTCTACCACTGAGCTACATCCCCTGCCCTTTTAAAAAATATTTTATTTTGGGATACAGTCTTGTTAAGTTGTTGAGGCTGGCCTCAAACTTGTTATCCTCCTGTCTTAGCCTCCTAAGTAATTGAGATTACAGGTGTGCATCACCACCTTCTCAGTACTTTTTACTACTTCTTTTTTTTCTCACTTAATAGATAACCAGTTTTTGATCATTGCAAACACTGAAATTCATTGCAAACACTATTTTAATGATTTCTTATTCAATCATATAGAAGTGACTCAGTATGTTTAACCATTCCCTTAACTGTTCATACTGTGAACTTTTTTTAAATCAGTAACACTGAAATGAATTGTATTTACATAAAATCTCTACCTATATTTTTTATTTTCCCTTGTACATAAATAATTTGAAATTAATTATTGTACTAAAGAAAGTGACCATCTTATAAACGTTTGATGCACATTACAAAATTGTTTTCCAAAAAGACCAAACCAGAGTCTTTTATTCATGATATATGAAAGTGCTCATCTCCTTCATAGCTTTTCCTTATGTAGCCTTAAAAACAAATCTTTTTTAAAAAAATATTTTTCAGTTGTTGATGGATCTTTATTTTATTCATTTTTGATTTACATGTGGTGCTGAGGATCGAACCCAGTGCCTCACGCATGCTATGCAAGCGCTCTACCACTGAACTATAGCCCCAGCCCCTTAAAAACAAATCTTAATATTATAGGCCAAATGGTCTTCTTTAACTCAAAATTTTTTTTATTATTAGAGATTATTTTTAAGAATTTTTATTCAATTTGTATTTTCTTTTTTGAAAGCATTCACTTTGTCTTTTTACCTTTATTTAGTGAAGAGTCTGTGTTTTCTTGCTCTTTTAAGTTGTTTAACTATTGTATTTCTTGCAAGTATTTTTCCTAATTTTACTGTTCTTTTTGACATGAATGTCTAGGTTTATCAGTAAAATCAGTTTTCTCCCATTTTTTATTGTTGTTCAGAAAGCCTTTTCTCAGCTTGAAATGTGATAAATATTTATTTTCTTCTGACTGTTGTGGTTTGATTTTCTTCCATATAATCCTGAATTGTTGTAAGATGATATGTATGTTACTAGAGGTCAGTGTGAAAAGCAGAAGATGGGGGTGGGGGGGTTTAGATCATAGACTTCTTTGAGACTGAGGAAAGCTATGAATTTACAGAAAAAGCACTTATACAGGCACAAAAAAATTTAGATAGAACTTATTTTATGATATTAGAAATAAATTATACATCTTTTTCTATGTGGTTATACTTAGAAGAATATTTTTAAAAACATTCTTTATAAGCCTATGCCTCTCTTGCTCATTTTAATGCAAAATTAATAGCTACTTCATGATAAAAAGAATATAAAGCAAAAATGTTTGAGCACAACAAAATTTGAACTTCACCAACTTTTAATTGGAAGGCTGTTGAGGTTTGACTTGAAGAAGTAGAAGAAAACTTTGGTTCTGTTATGGCAATATTTGTAGCAAAGTTGACATCCAATCATTTTTTATTTTGGTTTTGTTTTGGTGGGAAAAGTTGTGTAAATCCTGGTTTATAAAAGTATACAATAGCGGGCTGGGGTTGTAGCTCAGTGGTAGAGCACTTGCCTCACAGGTGTGAGGAACTGGGTTCGATCCTCAGCACCACATTAAAAAAAAAAAAGATATTTGTGTCCATCTACAACTGAAAAGAAATTTTAAAAAAGTATACATACGATAGCATGCTGAACCAAAACTATGTAGCATATTTTGCCAGAGGTGAACTCTATAGAGAAACAGTTGAATTCATTTTGAATCATTTCCTTTGTCCCTAACTTACTGAGGTTATCATCTTTGGCAAAGTCTACACCATTAATGTTTGTTCATATTGCCAAATTTTGGATTATAAATCCACATTTCAATTTTCAGATTATCTTGATCATAAGTAACTTAAGAGTTTGGCCCATGTTCATTTCTGCCTACAGAGAAATTGGCAAAATGTCTGATGACCTTTAACTCCAGATTATAAAATGTCTTTCTGCACTGTTAGAATGTTCTCCTGGTGAGCAAACTCGTAGGGAGTAGGAGCTCTGGGCTCAACAGCATCCATAATGTTGACTGCAGGGCTGTCACCAAAAGATATGGCCAAGAGTATTGCCCAATTTTGCTAAACCATGAGAGAGTGGGCTTTCCTTTACTATTAAAAAAAATTAGTAAAATTTCTGCTTAAAGTTCAATCAAGCATTGCAAGACTTATTCTGCGGAAATTCAGCAAATGAAGATCTGTTCTCATTCTGCTTCCATTACTTGGTTAAAGTTTCTAAAAAAATAATTCAGCTATGGGCCCTGAAGTTGCTGCTTCTCGCAGCATTAGGCAAGCCTTCTTGCAAGTACATGTGGCAGCACATTTGCTCTGGGACTGCTGATAATAGGAATCAACGAGTCACACTGATGTTCAGAGCTGCTTTTCCAAAGCAGCAAAAACAAATGGACAGCCAAATGTCAGAGACACTTGATCTGTGCCCAGAGGACTAAAATTTTTTTTCCAGAAATGGAAATACCATTTTAAAGATGATGGTAATTTTTGAAAATTTAAAAATGGGCTCATAAAATAGGAATGCCAGTAATGGATAAAAACTAGTGGGCTCTGCTGAGAGTATCAGAGGTTTCATGGGTTGCATAGTTATCCCATCCTCTTAGATGTGCTGCAAAATATTGAACTGTTAGAATTATTAGCAGCTCTGGGGTGTGACAGTGTTGCAACAGGAGTGTGTCAACTGCTTCCAATATATTGAGTGGAATTAATAGATGATTAGACATTGAGAAAAAATTTACTTGAAGATATTTAGCAAAAAGAATCTGTTCAAAATGAAATATAGAAAAAAATAATACTTTTAAGTGAAGAGAACATCTGTAATCTGGGGAACAATTTTTAAGTGTCCTGGTGAAAAGAATAAGTACACCCATTCTTCCCAAATTAATTAACAGATCTAATCTCATTCAATTCAATTTTCAAGAAGCTTTTCATAGGATTTAGCAAAATTAAGAAGTAGGTATTGTCAAGAAAAAATTTTTTTTTTTTTTTTTTGTACCGGGGATTGAACTCAGGGGCACTCGACCACTGAGCCACATCCCCAGCCCTGTTTTGTATTTTATTTAGAGACAGGGTCTCACTGAGTTGCTTAGCACCTTGCCATTGCTGAGGCTGGTTTTGAACTCACAATTCTCCTGTCTCAGCTTCCCAAAGTGCTGGGATTACAGGCTTGTGCCACCGCGCCCAGCTAAGAAAGAATTTTTAAAGTATTATGAAAGAGAGGCCGGTAACTATTTCTTCTCAGGTATTTAAACATACTCTAAGAAGACAGTGGTTCAAGAGTGAGGTGCTAACATGAGAACAGATGAATCAGTGGACAAAAACAGATTATAGTACTAAAAAGAACTTAAAACATAATTAAAGTGGGGCTGTTAATCAGTGAAAAGAAAATATTGTTCAATAATCAGTCTAGATCATTAGGAATATAGTATGAAAATTAGGTAAAATCACTGTCTAGTTGTCCTTTAATTCCATCCAGTATATTGTTAAATCTCACGTTACAGCTTTCATTTTTAGAGGTTCAGCTTGAGTTTTTTTTAATATCCACTATGTTTCTACTTAACTATCTAAACATATAGAAAATAGTTATATCAACCATAAAACTGTAAAATGTTCCCTGCTCATTCCAATATGTGTGCAGTTCTGGGTTGGTTGTGACTGATTGATTGTTATTATTAGGTCATGTTTCTATACCTTTTGATTCAATACATTGTATATATTTACCTTGTTGGATGCTGGATCTTCTTGTATTCTTATTTCTATTCTTGGTTTGTTCTGAGACACAATTGTTAACTGGATTTGTTTGAGTAATGTTTTTATGATTTATAAGGCAGGTCCAGAGCAGTGCTCATCCTCAGGCTAAATATTCCCCATAACTGAAGTCAAAACCCTCTTTAGAAAGCTCCCCAGTACCCTGTGAATTATGAGTGTCTGCAGTGTAGCCGATGGGAGCAAGGACTTTTCCCACCTGGTGTGAACGCTAAGCACTGTTCCCTGTAATCCTTTTACATGAGTCTTTCCCTTCTGAGCAGTACTCAGCAAAATACTCCAAGGGGATCCTCTACAAATCTCCAGGATTCTCTTCATACAGTTTTCTCTTTTACTTGAACTCCAGCTGCTTTGGTCTCCCTGGCTCTCAGCTCTGTCCCCTTCACTCAAGGAGTCCCCTGGGTCACCTATCAGTTGCCCTTCCCTGCATTGAATATGCTCTCAAGGTAGTAAGTGTCAAAAGACACTTCCTTCGCTTCCCATCTTTCAAGGGTCTTTGTTCTTTGCCTGAATTCTGGTATTTTGAAACTGTTGTTTCGTGTTTTCCTTTGAGTTCATTTTAGGTAGGAGGGCAAGTAGATCTTGTTCGCTTGTTTCTTTCTCTTGGCTAGATGGAAGTAGACATACTGAAAGAAGAATTTATTGTGCCTTTGATGTCTTGACCAGTATTTCTCTGCAAATTTCCCATTTTCAAGTATTTAATTCAATATAGGATTACAGACTGAGCTTGCTGAAATGTAACTCTTCTTTTCAAAAAGAGTTTAATTTTCTGCATTCAACTTTACAATCATATGTAGGGAAATGATATATAGATAGATAGAGAGATAATGTGTGATTATCTTAAATGTTACCAACATTTATTTTATTATATAACTTTCCCCTTTAGTTCTTAAATTTAGTCTTTTGATTAGTTGGTTTCTATTTTAATTTTTTCAGTAAAGGTACATAAATGGTGAGTTTTTTCCGAATTGTTATATATGAAAATATATCTTTCTGTTACCTTCAAACATAAATAATAATTTGATAAAGAATTTTTGTCAAATCTTTTCTCCTTAAGATGCTATAGATGGGCTGAGGTTGTGGCTCAGTGGTAGAGCGCTTGCCTTGCATGTGTGAGGCACTGGGTTCGATCCTCAGCACCACATAAAATAAATAAATAAAGGTATTGTGTCCATCTACAACTAAAAAATATTTTTTAAAAAAGATGCTGTAGACATTATTGTCTTCTGGTAAGAACCATTGAAGGAAAGTGTACCAAGTGAACGCAGGCAAAAAGAAGCCAGAATTGCAGTCTTGGTATGGGACAAAGTAGACTTTATGGCAAAATTACTGATTAAGTAAAAGGGCAGAAATGGCACAAATGGGGATTTCTTCTTTGACCCATATATTTAGAAGTTTAATTTATTTCCAAATATTTTAGCACTTGGAATAATTTCCAGATATTTGGTTTCTGAATATTGTAGGCATTTCCTGATTACATTACTTATTTCTAGTTTATTTCTGTTGGGATCAGAAGACATGCTTTTTATTATTTCAATCATTTTAAATTCAGGACTGGGCCCAGCATGTGCCCTTTCTTGGTGTCTATGCCATGTGCACTCACTTGAAAAGAAGGTAGATTCTGTAGTAACTAAGTGTAGTGTCAAGTTTTTCTTTGTTGACTACTCTGAAAATGTTTTATAGATGAGTTTATCTACTAAAGTTCGATGATTGTTATTTTCATTCTTAGCTTTGTCATACTGTTTTGTTAAATTCACTTTCTTTTATCTAGTTCTTTTAATATTTAGAACAATTTGTGTTTTATCCTAGTGTTCACCATTATACTAATATCTCTTGGTAACTCTTTTAGTCCCTTTTTCTTCCTAAGGTTCTACTATTTGGTATACTGACTTTTAATGGCATCTTTGATGTCCAGTTATTACTCATAAGGAAATCAAGTAGCTGATTCAATTTTATCCTTTCTCTTTCAGTTTTATTATTAGTGTTTTTTTTTTAGTCAACTTTTCATCACTGTGACCAAAATACCAACAAGAACAACGTAGAGGAAAAGTTTATTTGGGGCTCACAGTTTCAGAGGTCTTGGCCTATAAATAGCCATCTCCATTGCTCTGGGCTCCAGATAAGGCAGAACACCCTGGCGGAAGGACATGGCAGAAGAAATCAGCTCAGGACATTGCAACCAAGAAGCAGAGAGAGGGGCTGGGGCTGTGGCTCAGTGGTAGAGCGCTTGCCTCGCATGCGTGAGTCACTGGGTTTGATCCTCAGCACCACATACAAATAAATAAATAAAATAAAGATATTGCATTCATCTACAACTAAAAAAATATTAAAAAAAAAAAGAAGCAGAGAGAGAGCTCTGTTCACCAGAGACAAAATACAAAATACCCCAGTGACCTACTTCCTCCAGTCACACCCTGCCCTCCCACAGTTAGCACCCAGTTAACCCATATCAATGGATTAATCTGCTGATTAGATCACAACTCTCATAAACTAATAATTTCACCTCTTTACAAGATCTTGCATTGCCTCACACTTGAGCTTTTGGGGGACACTTCATATCTAAAAAATAACAGTTGTATTATTTTGACTTTGTCAGAGTATATACGTGGAATATTGTTCTCTTCTTACCCACAAATTTGTATTAGTGTTAGATCTACAATAGTACATTCAATGTTAACCACCTGGTTATTTTGAAAATGTTCACATTTATCTTTTAGTTGGAGGAATTCATCCTTGAACAGACTTCTCAGGATTCTTTGAATTCTTGCACGTCTATTAAAACATTTTCTGCAACCTTGATTAATTGAAAAACAGCCTAACTGATTAAAAAACCTTTTTTCATATTTTCTTTCTTTGAAGTTCTTAAAAATGTTCCTTCAGTCTACTTGTTTTTTTTTTTTTCTTTTTTAGTTGTCAATGGACCTTTATTTTATTTATTTATATTTATGTGGTGCTAAGAATCGAACCCAGTGCCTCACATGTGCTAGGCAAGCAATCTACCAGTGAGCCACAACCCCAGCCCCAGTCCACTTGTTTTATATGTTGCAGCTGATAAATCTAATGTCAGCTTGGTTTTATTTCCTTGGCAAATGACTGTGTCTTTTGATCTGGAGGCCTAGAAGATTTTTTATATTACTATTGTTATTTTTATTATTTAAAATCTGATCTTTTTATAAATATGTCTGACCATGGTGAATCAGTTTTCCCAGATATGAAGTACACTCTTTGGGTTTGTACATTCAGATATTTTATTTTAGGTTCTTGTAAATTCTAATTTTAAATACTATATACCATTATTTCATGTTCTTCTTTAGCAACTTCAAATAGAGGGATTATTGAATCTTCTTCAGATAGGTTTTTTTTCTATCAGCTTCTCCCTGATATTTTTTGCCTGTTCATTTTTATTTTGAATTATTTACTCTCTCTTTTTGTTTCTATTCTGTATGTGCCTTCACATACTTTCAGCTATACATAATGTCTCTTCATTTCTGAGATTTTTCTTTTCTTCTTTTCTTTTTGTTAGTTTCTTCCCTTGGCTCAGAATCTGGGTTTTTGTTTTGTTTTTATTCTCATTAGTTATACATGACAGTAGAATGCATTTTGACACATCATACATAAATGAAGTATAATTTCTCATTCTTCTGGTTGTACATGATGTAGAATCATACCGGTCGTGTACTCAATTTGCACATAGGGTAATAATGTCTGATTCATTCTACTATCTTTCCTATCCCCACACCCGCTCCTTTTCCCTTCACTCCCCTGTACCTAGAGTAATTCTAGTCTTCCCTAGGCCCCCTCCACCATATGTGAATTAGCATCTGCATATCAGAGAAAACATTTGGCTTTTGGTTTGGGGGTATTGGCTTATTTTGCTTAGCATGATATTCTCCAGTTCCATCCATTTGCCAGCAAGTGCCATAATTTCATTCTTCTTTAAGGCTGAGTAATATTCCATTGTGTATATATACCACATTTTCTTTTTTTTTTTAGTTAAATTTTTTTGTCTTTATTTTGTTTATTTTTATGTGGTGCTGAGGATCGAACCCAGTACCTCACACGTGCGAGGCAAGCACTCTGCCACTGAGTCACAACCTCCATCTTATACCACATTTTCTTTATCCACTCATCTGTTGAGGGACACCTAGGTTGGTTCCACAGTTTAGATATTACGAGTTGAGTTGCTATAAACATTGATGTGGCTGCATCACTGTAGTATGCTGATTTTAAGTCCTTTGGGTATAAACCGAGGAATGGCATAGCTGGGTCAAATAGTGGTTCCATTCCAAGAACCTGGGTTTTTAAATTTCTGATTTACGGTGTTTTTAGATATCAGAGTTGCTGATTTAATTATATTTAATTCGTGTTAAAATATCATGTAATAGTTTTCCTCTGCCTTGTGACTTTTTCCATAGTAGGAAAATATCTTCATTTGCCAAAAGTTTTGAATTCTCATTTTCTATTTTTTAAAAATTCTATGTAACTGGTATAGATTCTGGATTCTTTTTGTTGCTGCTGTTCACATTTACCTGTTTGATTTTTTTGTTCCTGAACCTGCAACATCAGGTGATTTGTGGGGATTGGATTTGAATAATTGTACTTATTTATTTTTTTAGTTGAAAGCACTTTCCATTGCTAACAGTAAAGTGCACTTTCTGCAAAAGGGCAGGCAAATGCTGTCTTTTTCTTTCTGGTCTGCTCCCTCATGATTTTATAATAAAAACTGGGTTTAGAAGAATCTAGCTTTTCATCCACTTCCTGCTTTTTTACTGTCCATCTTCCAAAAGGCACTAGTTTTTCTACCTTTCCTTTCTCAGAATTAATGCCTGCCCAGGCACTGCCACGCTCATCCTGCACAGCCTCCGGGTCTCTTTCCCCAGTAGCCAGTGTTTTGATCCTCAAGGCATCAGACCTGTATCAGCATTCTGTCAGTCACAGTGTGACCCTCTCCTCTGGGTGCACCTCATCAAACATCTGAACCCCTTCCCTTACACCCTTACCTTGTACTTCCCTTGCAACCCCCACTCCCACCTTCATTCATAATCCTGGTCTGACTCTGTCCTGGGATGGGACCAGTACTGACTTTCCATGTCTCAGGTGGTGTTTCCTCATTTCCATCCAGAGTTCAAATGTGTCCCATCTCCTCTTTATGTGGTAGGCTTGCACTTTGGGTGGTTTTACTTTCTTGCCTTATCAATATGGTTGTTAGAAGAGATTTCAGTTTCAATGGCCACCATTAGTCTATGGGAATATGAAAGTTCATGTTCTTCAGTTCTTACTCTAAACAGCATTAAACACTGTAGATAAAACATTTTATATATGAGTCAAAGCTACCAAGTGACTACCTGTTTATGTGTATGTATTTTTCAAGTGAAAAACAAACTTCAAAAAGTGAGGTATTATTTTTTAATCCCTACTTTGAATCCCTATCCTGTCGTTTTGATACAGGGGCTTCACACCTGTGTTCACAATATGTCTTGTTCTGAGGGTTCCTTCAGATTGTTGTTAGGTGGCTTTGCATTCTAGGAAGCTGTCTGTCCTGGCATTTCATCCTGTGTTGGTCTGGTGTTTGCTGACACAGAGAGAGTGGGGAAGCGAGATGGACTAGTCTGAGGATAATTAACAGGAGGTCACTGCCCATTTGTTTGGTGCCACCCCTGAGTGGTAGAGTTAGACAAAGTAAATTCATCTTTTTCTACTTTCTTGGCAATCAGATTTTATTCTTAAATCCAAGAAGATGTTGTTAATCTCTTAAGCACTGGCGTTAGCGAGAATCCCCTCAGGGCTTTAGCATCTGGTCTTCTCTTTAGTTTCCAACACTGTTGCCAGTTTTCATCTTTTTGTAATTCTTCATGGGTATTAAAATGGAAATGGGAGGAGGGGTATAGTAGTCTCTCTGATTTGTCCTGACACCAACCCAGAAGTCCTACCAATTATTTTTCAGCAATTAATAGGAAAAGATTATATTAAGAATGTGATTTGATGATTTTTGATAATACTACTTTCCTTGAGAGTCTTTCTTTAGCTTAATAAGTCTTATTAATAAAAATGAATAGCACCGAAAAAGCATTTCTCTATTCTGTATCAAATAAATTTAATTTACATATTTCCTCACCAAAATTTAGTCAAAATTTTGTAATTTCCATGCCTAAACTCTTTACTCATGGTACTGTTTGTGTGTTAAAGGGCTGTTCAAGGAGCATGGGAATTACACAAATCTGATGTTACCCCACACAACAATGAAGAAAATAAATCCTGTGGGGAATTTCACTAGTATAGAGAATTAAAATGTGGCCTCTGATTGGATCTGGTTCAAATCTTGTCTCCTGCATTCATTATTTGTTACGACCATGGGCAAGTTACTTAATATCTGCAAGCATGAATTTCCTCATGTGAAAATGTAACAACGGTTGTACCTGTCTTGTGAGTACTGATAAGAGGATTTAGTGGAAGAATGTGTACAAAGCACTGAGCAGAGGACTTCAAATATAGTAGTACGAGCTCAGTAGCTGGAAGTAAAGATGCTACCCAAGATGGCGATACTTACCAAGGGAAAACAGGATGGAAATTACCCCGTGGATGTCATTTTAATGTTTTAATCAGTAATATTGTTTTTTTTTTTTTTTCAAAAAATTCTCCTCAGAAATTATTTCTATGGCTATTTCCTTTTTTAAAAAAAAATGTTTATTTTTTTAGTTGTAGGTGACAGAATATCTTTATTTTATTTTTATGTGGTGCTGAGGATTGAACCCAGTGCCTTATGCATGCTAGGCGAGCACGCTACCACTGCGCCATAACCCCAGCCCTGGCTATTTCTTTTTCTAAAAATTTGATACTGCCTTCTGGGGTGTGTCTTATGACAGATAGTCAGCTGTTGGTGTAAGTATGGAATAGCATTTCATTTATTTATGGGAAGTGTTTTATTGCCCCACCCTTCAACAAGTAGGAAAATGAAGGTCAAAAACTGGAAACTCTATAAATGAACAGTGCTGTGATCTCAGTGTCTGAAACTGTAGACTTTTAGAAAATATTTATAGCATATTGGAAACTGGTCACTGATCAGTGACTCCTTGTTCTTTTTTTTTTATAAAACTGATCTAGAAAATGAAATTTGGAGTAAACTGAATACTGAAATGTCATCACTGACAGTGGTATGTCACTTAACAGGTGCTTAAGGGGACAGATAAAAATGATAGACACTTTTAAAAATAGAGACATTTGCTATTATAATAGAGATATTTGTTTATGGAGCCTTAAAAATAAGCTAAGTGGATGGAAACACAGGCATTCAAGTAGATACAGAGGCCCTGTGTACATTTTACAAAGCAGATACTTTTTGCCTCGTTGTTAGGAGTGGGGATTTAGGCATTGGTCTGCCGGAGTTCAAAACTGAATCACCGGCTCAACCAGTGATCTCGGAACCCTTTTGGCCACTGTGTGCCAAGGTTCTGTTGAGAATTAAATGAGATAATGCATGTGAAGTATTCAGAATATGGCATAATAAGTTCTAGCTACTACTATTCAAAGCTACAGACAAAAGGAGTTCAAGTTTGGTACATTTCATCTGAGCCCATTTCACTGACTTAAAGGTAGGCCTCTGTCATTAAATGGTCAATGGTGAACAAAATGGTTCTTCTTCTTTACATAGCTCTTTGTCTACTTCACTGCCATAGGCATTAGTATATGCTGGGGTGGGGCAAGCGTGGTGCGGTGACCTTGAACTGGTCTAGCCATTCCTGCCTGAAAGAAGCTAAAGAGAGCCCTGCTCTGTTCCAGTCAGTCTGGAGCACACACACTTGCTATAATAAAACCACCCGTATTACCTCAGTTCACCTAAAACCAGGGCTTTTCATGAACTTGTTTGATTATTGGAAAATCACTTCCCATAAACACCAGCAGTCATTATTCAGAGATTTAAATTTCACAAATGGAATCAATAGCCTGTTTAAGGTAGTGTTGCTTATACAGCTAACCCATATCATCTGCCTAAACCGAAAAAATAAGGAAGAGTCTTAGATAACAGATTGCACTGTATCTTTTTTTTTTTTTTAAATATGCAGTTCATAATGAGTAGGCTGCATGATTTAGCTATGTGGACACTGGTGTTTTTCAAAAAAGAGGCTCCCACATGGCAGAGAACATCATAGCGTGTCTTAGAAATTAAAGTTACAGCTATCCCACTGTGTTTCATAAAAGGAACACTTGCCAGAAGAATGGGGAGGAGAATTAATGTTCCATTTTATCATCATATTATTCTTGTATCTGTATCTCAGGGTTTAGTCTTGCATCTGTGGTTATATTCTTTCCATACCTGCAGAATCAGGATCTATATTTTGCAATAAAAGGGGTTGTGGTACCTCATTTAACTTTCATAACAATCCCGTTACATAAGTACTTTTATCCACATTCTGCTAATAAGAAAAATAAGGCTCAGCTCCGTGTAGTGGTGCATGCCTATAATCTCAGCCACTCTGGAGTTTGAGACAGGAGGATCGTAAGTATGAGGCCAGCCTTAGCAACTTAATGAGGCCCTAAGCAACTTAGTGAAACCCTGTCTCAAAATAAAAAAATAAAAAAGGTTGGGAATGTGGCTCTGTGGTAAATTGCCCCTGGTTGGATCCCTAGTACCAAAAACAGAAAGAAAGAAAGAAAGGAAAGGAAAAACATGGCTCATGTTTAGTTAGCCAGTAATTTGTCCTTTAAAGGTTTTGCTCTCAAAGACAGTGCTATACTAAATATGAGAAAGTGATACCTTCATAATTGGTTAGAAAAAAGGTCCACTTTCTGGTGCCTTGATTGTATGAAAATAAAACTTTGGGACAGTATAGTGTATAAGAGAATCATGGGATACTGTAGTATTCGTAGCATTACTTAAAAACAAATACATATATATATAAATATATGGAGAGACACAGACAGAAGTTAGAATATTATATTATAGCAATCATTAATCCTCTAACCATTTTACAGGTTTTATAAGACCACTGTTTATTCCATAGGATACTAGTGATCACACAGTTGATATTGCTGAAACCATGTTATGCACATACAACACATGCTTTTTTCTTTAACCCACTGATATATACACCCTTGAGGAAGAAATTATATCATATGCCAGAAATTTGTGTTCAAGGTGGTTAGACCTCTATTCAGGGTATATTAAGGGACTAGTTGTAGGAAATTATCAACAGAACTTTTTTTTTGGGGGGGGGGCAGTGGTAGGGTTTGGACCCAAGGCATGGTGCATGCTAGGCAAGCATTCAACCACTGAATTACATCCCTAGTCATTTTTATTTGAGACAAGGGTCTCACTAAGTCACCCAGACTGGCCTCTAACTTGCCGTCCTCCTGCCTGTGCCTCCTGAGTAGCTGGGACTATCAGCATATATTATCAGACCCAGCCTGATCGGTACATTTTAAAAATAGAATTGTATTTTTTAAATTGTATTTTTTTTAAAAAGGGGTTGTAGCTCAGTGGTAGAGTGCTTGCCTTGCATGTGTGAGGCACTGGGTTTAATCTTCAGCACCGCATAAAAAATTTAAGATATTTGTGTCCATCTACAACTAAAAAAAAAAATGTAGCTTATGATAGGCAGAGTTTTGGCCCCTACTTTCCTCCTATGATTGTGCCTATGAAGATTTTTCCAGTGAATCATTTGTCAACTAGGATTATTTACAACCTTTGGGGTTTAAAAAGTCATCTAATTAAATTCCCTTATTTAGAAGTATTCCTCTTCTAAATAATGGAAAAAAGAAATGAATGAATTATATACATATAAACTCTCCCTAGGGTTATTAGAAACACATTCTTTATTTAACTGTGCCTACTATTTTGGAGTATTCTAGGGAACTCTCCTTTAGAGATGAGTCGTTATTTAGCAGTAAGAACCTGAAATTTTTGGATGCTTACCCATACCACTTCATTCTTGCCTTTCTTTGAATTGAATGAATTTTGTTTGGCTTTTCTGTTGTCCAGAAAAATTGTAATTGTTATTCTAAAACTATAACACACAAGCTTTGCCTTCTTCCCAAGTCATACAAAACTTAAACAATGCTTTTATTCTGATTTCCCTTCCTTGCTATTATAATCCAAAATTTTAATCTGTTTGCTTGTTTTTAAGATTACAAATTAGACATCATCATCTTCTTCTTCCTTCTGTTTACATTTTCTTGTATTTACCATTTTCTTTGCACATTATCCCTACTCGCATTCAAAGATTCTGGGATCAAACCCTAGTTCCTGGCATTTGGGATGGGTTGATAGTCTCCAGAATATATACGTAGCTAGTGAAGTGCCTCAGGAAGGAAATGAGAAGTGGGTCCTGGGAGATATGCCTTAGCCTCAATACCCACCCAACCCTCAGTGCCCTTCCTGAGTGTTAAAATAAGAACTAGAGGCAACCAGTCCCTGAGTATAGTGCCTGGGGACTGGAGGCATCCCTGAGTATTGTCCCTTCTACTCTCTCTAGTTACTGTGTTTTATGGTGTAGAGAGGGGCAACAAAATCTTATAGGACCTTCAGGTAAATAGACTGGATTTAAAGGACTATCATTTATTCTGAGATTGTATCCTTCCTATTTTTTTTTTTTCTGTTAAAATTACCTTTATTTTAGAAAACACTGAGGATGGGAGTTGAAATTTTTTGGTTTGGCTTTAATTAATTAATTAAATTTGGCTTTAACATTTTCTTACTTGGCGAACACAAAGTTACAAATCACAACCCAGAGTTTTTGGAAATTCCACTGGTCCTTGAAATCCCAAAGGACTATTTTAAACGCGTAGATTTGAATTTAGGGTATGGACAGATGGACTTTAGGCCACATTTTCTTGATTCTGTCAAGAGACTTGTTGGTTATTCAGATTGTGCACAAGTCCTGTGGTATCAGTTGTATTTTGCAATCTTTAGTACTTAGTTGAAGAGTATCAAATTATCAAGTAGTCCTCAGTACTCTCTTGATAACTGAAATTGTGCTCAACAGTTTCCATAAGGCTAAGTCCATTCTAACCAAATGACCTGGCTACTTCATGCATTCTTCACATATCTGGTGGCGTTTATTCTCCCAGTTTTTTTTTTTAAAAAAGAAATACTGCTTTGAGAGTCACATGACCCAATAGTCTTCCAGTGACATAATGTGTACCTTCCTCATTTGTAAAAGGACAGGATTGAACTAACTGGTCTCCAAGTCTTTCTCCGCACTAATACAGATTGTGACTGCATATGTATTTAGGCTTTTAAAAAAGGTCTCAGGGAGGTCTGTTTCACATGTGTTTGTATTAAATCTATGATCCACTTCGGTATGGGAAAAATTAAGGTTTGTGGTGTGCACCAATCTACGAGGCGTACTGCATCTGTAAGATGGGTGCCACCATTTGGGCAGGTGCTCTTTCTTTGTTTCCTTGGAAGTGACCCATATGTAGTTGCCACAGAATGACTGGACTTCTCTTTTCTCAGGTGTAAAGAATGATTATGTTTAAATACAGCCACGGTGTTTATTGCAAAAGGTCACAGGACTCATTTATTTTTATATCATCATGTGCTTCACACTGAATTTTTGTGTAAAGTGTTCAGTTATTGTTATAATGTAGACAAATGATGATATACACCAGCAACGGTCTTTGGAGACTCTGAATTCATGGAAAAATTGTTAACTGGCAGGTTTGTTATTTTCTACAAGTACAAGGAAAGGAAGTATTAAAATAACTCATGCCCATTTGAGAGAGGAAATTAACATTTCCTAAAAAAATTCTTTTCTAGTGAAGGAAGGCCATCCCCCAGAGTGGAGCTGCTGCATAACATTGACCCGAAATTTGTAGACTTTTCTCCATGTGAGTACCCAGTTCATTGCTACTATATTAAATCTCTTTGGCTCAAAAGATGGTTTCATTACCTACTGTCTCTAGCCTGGTTTTCTCTTTGTCTATCTGAATTGCTGTGAAGGTAAAGAGTTCTTCATGACATATGGTCCACTAATCCCACTGTGGCTTTGACACCACAGAGCCAGTATGTTGCCAGAGGAGCACCAGGGAATGAATCAAGACAGGTGAATGTTACCTTTAAGCCTTTTCACTCTCCAGGTCACAGTTTTCCCCATCTACAAATGGAAAACCCAGGGGATCTCTGAAGCACCTTCTCACTGCAGATGTCTTTTTCTTGCCTGTTCTTGCCTGAGAGATCTAGTCTTCTTCCAGAAAATACACCATCAAATAAGCCACTGAGGGGCTCCAGGGTGATGTGAGCCACCACGTTGTCTGATCAGGTTGGCCAGGTGCTGCACACCCCTGCTGAATATCACAGGTGTGATTTTCCCAGCAATGCTGGAAGTAATTCATCTCGAATCTGTTGGCTGCCTAAATTAATCTTTAAGGAGCCTTATTAATCTTTCAGGGTAAGGAACATTTAGTGCTTTCAGGTGGCAACAGATTGTAATGGTCCATGTTAGTGGCCCTAATGCCCTTAGTATAGAGAGTTCATTCCGGAAAGTCCTGACTAATTAGGCCCTTTGCCCAGATTTCATTGTGATGCTCATCTTGAGACTATTTTCACAAAGCAGCACCCTCCCATTCCCTGTGTTCACGTGGGAGCTCACATTCCCCCTTTCTAGAAGCACTGCCATCCTTAGTCCAGCTCTCTTTACTTCTTCGCACTTGCTAATCTGTGCAACCAGTTGCCACAAGAGTGCCCTGTTCAGAGATTTCTGCTCAGAGTTGCCCCACAATGATTCTAAATGTGTCATTGGGCACTCAGGGTCCAGCTCACCTGGCCAGCCACACTCTGGGCACTCCTTGTCTTGTTCTTGTGGAGCTAGACACTGCCTGCCATTCCCAAGCATGCAGACCGTCATACTTTTTGAATATGCTTTCCCCAGCTTGAAACACCTTTTCTTGCCTCTCCACAGCCTCTCAAAACCCAGCCCAATGTCCCTCTCTGTGAATTCTTCCCAGAAGCCCCGTAAGAAACAGTTGTTCCTTCCTCCCTGCATCCCTTTGTATGTGTCTCTGAATAGCAGTCACACATTTTTATGTTTGTGTACTTCCCACCAAGCTGAGAGCTCCTAGAAGTCAGGGCCTGTGACTTTTTATCCTCATCAGTTAATAAAAATCCCCAGCACTTGGTAGGCATTCAGGAACGATTACTTGATAACTGACTAGATGATTGGAGAGCTGGGATCAATAAAGACCAACATGGACATGTTAAACCTAGAAAGGAAAGGCCCTGAGACAGGCAAGAAATTTCCTTTCTTTTCTTTCTCTCTTTAGCTGGAGAGGGAACCTAGGCATTGCTGATGCTAAACAAGCACTCTACCACTAAGCTATAGCTCCATCCCAAGAAATCTGTATTTCTGTTGGGGTAAAGTTATATTACTGGGACAGACAAGAGTATGGTTAGAGCCCTGAGGATAGCTAAGAACAATCTAGATTTGTACTGTCCAGAATGGTAGCCACTAGCCACATATGGCAATTAAGCACTTGAAATGTGGGGAATTATGGAGTGAGATGGGCTGTAGCCATAAATATACATCAGAGTCTGAAGACTTAATATACATATATTATAATTGATATACATTACTTGTAATATACTTAGGTACTTGATATATATATCTTTGAAATGCCAATGCTTTGGCTACATTAGGTTAAACATATTATTAACATGATGTTTCACTTGTTCCTTCCTTCCTTCCTTCTTTTCTTTTCTTTTCTCTTTTCTTCTCCCTCCCTCCCTCTCTCTTTTTCTTTCTTTCTTCTTTCCTTTCTTCCTTCCTTCCTCCCTCCCTCCTTCCCTCCCTCCCTTCCTTCCTTCCTTCCTTCCTTCCTTCCTTTCTTTCTTTCGTTTTTTTGGCCTAGCAATAAATATTTTAATTTTTCTTTTTCTTTTTCCTTTTTCAAATGTGGCTAATAGAAAACTCAAATTACATATGTGATTTGCAGTATATTTCTATTAGTCTAAAAGGACTGTTGTTTTTATCCCCACATTTTTTTTTGTATTGGTTCATTATAGTTGTACATAACGAGGGATTTTTCGTTGCATATTTATACATATGCACACTATAACAACATAATTTGACCAGTATCACTCCCTTGCACTCCCCCTGCCTGCCTCCCACACCCCTTGGCTCCTTTCCTATACTGATCTCCTTTTGATTTTCATGAAATCCCCTCCCCTACCTCTTTTTTCCTTTTCCCTTTCTAGCTTCCACATATGAGAGAACATACATGACCCTTGACCTTCTGAGTTTGACTTATTTTGCTTAACCAAATGGTCTCAAATTCCATCCATTTTCCTGCAAATGACATAATTTCATTTTTCTTGTGACTTAATAAAACTCTATTGTGTATATATGCCAAATTTTCTTTACCCATTCATCCATTGATGGACTGGTTCTATAGTTTAGCTATTGTGAATTGTGCTGCTGTGAACATGGGTATACATGTGTCATTATAGTAGGACTTTAATTCTTTAGGTTAAACTCCACAAGCATGGTATAACTGGGTCATATGGTGGTTCCATGTCTACTCTTGAGGAATCTCCATTATGATTTCCATAGTGGTTGTGCTAATTTACAATCACACCAACAGTGTTCGTTTTTCTCCACATCTTCTCCAGCATTTATTATTATTTGTATTCTTGATGGCTACCATTCTGACTGGTATGAGACCAAATCTTAGTATAGTTTTGATTTGCATTTCCCTAATTGCTAATGATGGTGCACATTTTTTCATATATTTGTTGGTTATTTGTATTTCTTTAAGAAGTTTCTCTTTAATTCATTTGCCCATGTATTGATTGGGTTATTTGGCTTTTTTGGTGTACAGTTTTTTGAGTTCTTTATATATTCTATATATTAATCTTCTGTTAGATGATTAGCTAGCAAAGATTTTCTCTCAATCTACAGGTTCTCTCTTCACATTCCTGACTGTTTCCTGTGCAGAAACTTTTTAATTGGATGCCATCCCATTGACTAACTCTTGGCATTATTTCCTGAGCTTGAGGAAGTTGCTGCCTATGACAATATGTTAGAGTACTGACCCTATATTCTAGGAGTTGCATAGTTTTTTTTTTTTCTTGTTTTTTTTTTAAATTTTTTTTTATTTTTATTTTTTTTCTCAAAAGTTGCATTTTAATACATGTTATCAAACATAACAGAAAAAAACAAATTTTCAGAAGCTGTACACACTATTCACTGAAAATATTTGTTGAGGCAAATAGAAAAAAAATTATTACAATCATAATTTTTCTAACTTTGCACAAAATTATAAGCAGATTACATTCTTCATATTAAACATCTTTATATGC
>PVHX01022233.1:0-28080 GCA_004024805.1 Geosciurus inauris | reverse complement strand
CCCCCTTCCTCCCTCCCGGCCGCGGCGCTGCCGCCGCCGCCGCCGCCGCTCGCCTGGGCCCTCCCCCTGGCCACCCCCACCCCCGGGCCGGGCAGTGACGCGCCGCGGCGGTGCCAGCCCCTCTCCCCGGGCGGCCGCGGCGGCAGCAGCAGCAGCAGCTGGAGCTGTGGGGCTGTCACCGCCGCTTGCCCCGCTCACTCGCGGAGCTCGACCGCCCGTCTCCGCCTCGCCGCCCGCCCAGGTACGGAGTCCGGCCGGGACCCGGCGATCGGGCCGTTTCCGGGCCCCCGACCGCCGCCCCCTCCTCCCGCCGCTGCCGCCGGCCGTTGAGCTGCGGTTAGGGGGGTGGGGGGCTAGGGGGGTTCCGGGGAGGGGGACTCAGGGGGAGCTTCCTGCGCCAGGGCTGAGGAGGGGGGCGCGGGCGAGCGGCTGCGCCCTGGGCGGAGTGGGCTGGGGCGGGGGGTGGGCGAGTGTGACCGAGAGTGGGGGCCGGTGAAGGCTGACTCTGGGGGCCACCGGGTGCCCGAGAGGTGTGCTTGGCTCCAAGTGCCCGGGGCTGCCGGGCGCACCCCACTCCCGGGCGGTGCGCGCCGCCAGTCTTGGGGGGCGGTGATTGTGTGCGCCGCGCCGCGGTATTGTGCCGCGGCCACACCGTTTGCAGCGGGCCGGGCACCGCGTCCCGAGGAGAAAGACGTTCGCTGGCTGCAGGGTGGGGGCCGGGCTCGGGTTGCCGCTGCCTCCGGGAGAAGGGAAGTGGACTGTGTTTGGGGATGTGAGGACGGGAAGCTTTGAGTGCCAGGGAGGGGCTCCCCGCCGCGGCGCGGGGAGTTGAGACGGGGTTTGCAGAGTTGAGCCCACTTTGGCAGGCCCTTGTCTCTCCCCGAGGGAACCGGGTGCCCCTCTCCGGTGCACCATCCGTGCGGAAGCCGCAGGCATCGTCGATCCTTGGCGCAGGGGCACTCCGGGCTGGGGGCAGCCGGCCGGCTGGAGGGCGCGCGCAGGGTTAAGTTGGATTTACACCTCCGCCCGCTACTCTCTGTCCTCTACCTAGTCTTCAAGGGCCGGATACTTTGGCTGGAGGGGGCAGGGAGAAGGGAGTTTGTTTGTTTGTTTGTTTGTTTGTTTTCCTTTTTCTTTTTTCTGAATTCCAGCTGCTTGGGTTCAGAAGGGACCCTACTCTCACTCCGAGCTGCGTTTGCTCCTGTCTGGCCGCCCTACCGGCCGCGCTTCCTGGGGGAAGTTCTCATTAAGCCTCTCTAATTAGCATTATTCCTAGAGAAAGGTTAAGGTTAGACCGTCCTTTTCGTTATCGAGAGCCCCCCCCCCATCCCGTCTGTTCTCCCTCCCCCCTCCCCAAGAGCACAAAAGCACAAAAAGAAAGTGTGAAGAGGCGCGGATCAATGGAAAAGCCACAAACCCATTAATTCAAATGGAACCTTTTTCCCCCCCTTTAAAACATTGATTTTTCTTTCTGTCTGCTCTGAGGGGAGATGAATAACCTCCTGATTTCACCTGAAATGGTGTTTGGACTCTGTGATTTCCTCCTCTTTCCGAGGATTGTGGCCTGAAATAGATTCTCCCTTGAGATAAAGCCCTACTTATCCCAGAATCAGCTGGGACC
The DNA here is from genome assembly GCA_004024805.1 of Geosciurus inauris. Lineage (NCBI taxonomy): Eukaryota > Metazoa > Chordata > Mammalia > Rodentia > Sciuridae > Geosciurus > Geosciurus inauris. The sequence goes on along the minus strand of PVHX01022233.1, from coordinate 26,459 downwards.
CCCACCCAGCCAGCCTGCCTGTCCCCCACCCCACACGCCCAAGTTGTAGGCCTGAGGAGAGGTGTTGGGGGCTTTCATTACTTTTTTGGAGAGAGCCTCCAATGGTGAGACCAGGTCCCCTGTCTTGACCCCTGTAACATGCTGGCTTCAGGGCTGAGTTGGTCTGGGGAAAAGGCCCATTTATGGCCCAAGCCCCAGTGGGTAGTTTAACCCCCCAGGTAGTAAATTACCCCTTCATTGGAAAGCCATTAAAGCCTAAATGTGTCCTTGAATAATATCCAGCTCCTATCTAATCCCTGCTCAAGCTGGGCTTGTTTTGTGAATAGGATTTTAAGGTAGTGCCTCCGCTCCCACTGCCCCATGGCTGGGTGTCCAAACCTCATTCAGCACCTTCCTGCCAAGCCTTGGCAACAGGGCACCCCAGGACCGTCCTCCCAGCTGAGAGGCTGACTTTGAGGAACTTCTCCCCTGGCCTTGGCCACCCTGGGGCAAGAGGGAGCTGGGCCGCCTCTGAGTTGCCCAAGAACTTTTTTGTCTTGTCTGGGTCCTTTTCTTGGAAGGACAGTCCTGCAGGGGATTAGCTCAGAGTGATTCCCCACAGCCTTCCTTTTGGCTGGAAGAATCCTGCCTGCTGCAGCTCATCTCTCCAGTGTCCCTTGTAAAGAGACCCCCATTAATGGCAGGGACTGGGGGTATCAATGAGGCCCTCATGGTGAGGAATGCTGGGAAAACAGCCAGTTGCCTTTGCTTAGGAACAAAAGCCCATTTTACCCTCCATACACTAGTGGGAAGGTGTGGGAAATACTCCCTCACAGCACCCAGGCGTCCATTACAGCGAGGACAACAGAGCATGCACATGTATATGTGAGCACCGTTGTGACAGACACCGTGTGTGTGTGTGTGTGTGTGTGTGTGTGTGCTTGTGTGCGCGCACGCGCGTGTGAGCCGAGGGAGGGAGAAGGAGAATACCTAAAGTGTGGTAGGTGATTGGCTGTCTCAGCCCTCCCTGCTTCACATTTCCCAGAAGAGCCTGTGCTTGTATGGCTGGTAAGCAGAGGAGACCCGGTAGCAAGGAGTGGAATTGTGCGGGGAGTATCCCTAGAAGGGTAGCCTCCTGCCCTGGTAGCCAGGTGGGCTTGGCATGAAGCAGCAGCCTCAGGACCCCAGGGGCGCCGGGAGCTGACTCCAACCGCCTCAGCCTCTCCTGGTGCAGCTTCAGCACAACAGGCATCCGAACCCTGGCTTCTCTGGAGCTTGGGAAATTTTCCCCTTCCATTACTAAGCCATCTGATGAACTAAAGTGGCTGAGTTGGGGTCAAATGTGGTTCAGTACCTTCTTGGCATGCTCAGTGGTGGTGTGCCCAATGCTCGCCGATGTGGAGATGAGGACGAGTCCTCCCTGGCCTGGCAGGGCCTGCAGGTGCTCCAGCACACCATGGCCACCCCTGGGTGGAGAAGCTGCACCCCTCTCTGTATCTTGGTGCCTACCCACTGAGGGCAGAGCTGATGCTGGGGCAACTGCTGGGTAGAGCTGGTGCTGGGAACTGGTGTTCCTTCCGGCTGCCCAACAAACCTGGGGGCTGTACAGAGAGGGGTCTGTTTGCTGCCTGGGTCAGAAACATCCCCTGCACATCCCTGCCCCCACCCTCCTGTGAAACACACACCCAGGGCTCCTGGTTGGGGCTTATGGCTTACAGTTGCACTAAATTCTCAGCAAATCCTCCTCCTTCTTTCTCATGTAAGTGGTAGAGATAGAGTTACAGCTCCAAGGAAAGGCCTGGAAAATATTGTGCTGGGCACGCCCCTGGATCCTGAGTCCTAGAGGATGCAAATGGCTCCACTTCAGCGGCACCGGGAGCCCAGTTCCAGAGAAATTGACCCCAGTTGTAAAATAATCAGGTTACTGATAGCACCTACCCATAGCTACATGCTGTGGACACAGACCTGTCCCTCTATTCTCTGGTCTCCCATCTTCTCCTCCGCGGCCAGGCAGTGGTTATGCTGCTTGCCTGAGGAAGGGAGGAAGGACCTCAGCACTGGGTGGAGAGAAGCTGAACCTGCCCGTGAATTTTGGACTGCAGATAAGAGCAGGGAGGGTCTGGTCAGCTCCTCTCCTCTGCCCACAGTCAGGGCTTCCAGGTTGGGGTGTGTTCAGAGACTGACTGGGTGCTACCTGCCTGCCCAGACAACTCCAGGGTTCTCTTTTCAGAAGGGCAGTTGGCCCTATTGCCCTGTGACCCATGATGGCTCAGGCCCTCTGGTGCTAATTGTATGATGGACTTTTAGTGCCAGGTGGGCAAAGCCACAGGCCTCAGGGTGCCCAAGGGCAGCAGTAAGACAAACCAGGGGACAGCTACCTAGCAGTCACACAGGATCTGGGAAGAGGGGATTCACAAGCATGGATTGCACACACTCCTCTATTTTTCAGTGAAAGTTTCACTGAAGTTTGCTAACAGAAAGGGAGAGGTGAGTGGCTCAAATTCCCTTGAGATTCTGGAAGGGAAGAACAAGAGGTGACTGGCTTGTGGCCTCTGGGGGAGAAGGGGAGCGCCCTAGGTCTCGGCACAGGCCTGAGGCCTCGCCACTCTCAAGCTTGTGCTGGCTGCCTCCTGCAGGTCCCTGGGGACTTGGGCGATGGGCTCTGAACGGTGTGTGCTGGTAATTGCCTGTGTAATTAGCCTGCTTCTCCAGCCTCGGCCGCTGCGGCGTGAGTGGGTGACTGGAGGTACAGTCTGCCCCTCTGCAGCTGGGGGTGGGAAGCTTTGTGGCAAGGGGATGATGGTTGCAGAGGGTCTTGAGGAGTCTGCTTTCCCAGCTCAGCCCTGAAAGTGTGGGTGTCGAAGGTGTTTGTCTAAGTCTGACCAAAACTTGAGGATTTTTCCCCCCAGAAAAGTTAGGTTTAATAGACTTGATTTCTTACTTTAAAAAAAAAAATTGCTATAGCAGTCAGGATGTCAGGATCTTAGAACCACTTCTTAAAAAATTGGGGTTTGGAGCCAGGCATGATGGCACACGCCTGTAATCCCAGCAGCTTGGGAGGCTGAGGCAGGAGGATCGTGAGTTTAAAGCCAGCCTCAGAAAAAGGGAGGCACTAAGCAACTCAGTGAGACCCTGCCTCTAAATAAAATACAAAATAGGGATGGGGATGTGGCTCAGTGAGTACTCCTAAGTTCAATCTCTAGTACCTGTCCTACAAAATTGGGGTTTGGATGGCAGAACTCTGGAGGCTGTGGGAAAAGACCCTGGTAACTGGGCAGGAATCCCACAGCCCCTTCCCCCAGTACCTACAAGTGGGTCAGAATGTTTAGCTGGTTCCTCTCCCGAGGCGACAAGGTACGAAGGGAAGGAGCCCCACCTTAGTCACCAACACATAGTAGCTGCTCAGTAATGTGCACTGACTCATGAAAGAGAGTGAGTGTATGTTTCCATTGTGCACAAGTGTGTAGGCCATTTGGGTCTCATCTCAGCCACTTTGTTGTTATGGAATCTGGTTTCTTTGATAGAAGGAAGCATGGTATGGTGGCCCTATGACATAAGGCTCTTGGTGCACACTGCCGAGATCCAGACCCCAGCCCCACCCCTGGGCTCTGTGCCCGTGGGCTGTTGGGCAAGCGCCTCCCACTCCTGCCCCGGGTACTGACCAGATCAGAGGATAGGCCTGCCTCAGGCGCTGGCTTCAGGGGGCTCTTGGGAGAAAAGCTCTTAGAACCCTTGCCTGATCCATGCATGTGGGCATTGGGTGCCCTTCATTACCAGGTGATTTTGATGTCGATGTGAAACAGCCCACCTTCCCAGTGGCACCTGTCAGGGCGGGTGGAATGGAGTCCATTTTGGTGGACAGGTCAGCAGTCTGAGCCAGAGAATCCCTAGGCTGCGGGATGGCAGGCACTGGCAGCTGTAGGAAGGGGAAGCATGTGGCTGCTGTCCCATCAGCCAGGGTCCAGGTTTTCATATGGCCCCCATTCAAGAACTGTGCACAGTGGGACCAGAGTCCTTAATTGTCAAATTAATGCAGCATCCTCATTAAACACCAGCATCGTGCCAGGCGATCACTTGATTCAACAAGTCTTGCTGGCCTCGAGGGGAACTCAGAGCACATGTAGCCTGGTCCCCGCTCTTGGAAGAACTTAGAGTTTTCTGGGGAGAGACAAGTCAGAGACCCATAATACAGTGACATGCTGTAGCTGGGCTCCCGGTGCAGCGAGGCGAGTTGTTCCGGAAGACTAATCGGAAACTGCGCTGGAGTTGCAGAGGGCATGTGTGTGGAATGGGAAGGTGGAGCCCAGCAGCAGCACCGGGGCCTTCTACAGGAGGGGAGGACAGTTTGGGCAGAGGTTTGGAGACAGGAAGGAGGATGTGTCTGAGCCTTTGCAACAGCACAGACTTGGCTCTGCTGCTTGTTAGTGTGTGGCCTTGGGCAAGCACCTTAACCTTTGGGAGCCTCTGTTTCCTCATCTGTAGGATGAGAACTGTACCCACTTGGTGAGACTGTGGGAGAGCGAGTGAGCCAAGCAAGGGGAGCACTGGGTGCCTGAAGAGCTTGGGCTCAATTGATGTGGACTTGGCCAAGTGAGGCCTGAGCGAGGGAGACTTTGGTGCTGCTCCCAGAGGCCCCGAGCCCCTCTATCATTAGAATGCTTCACAAGCCTCTGCGCTACGGATGATAGGCACAGTACCCCCGGGGTTTTGTGCACCTTGGTGGGGGACCCTCCTGTGTGGTTCTGCTGCCCCGTGTGCTCGCCCAAACCTGGCCACAGCAGCCTCGCTGTTGCTCGTGCCCGGACGCTGAGCACAGCCCCTCCCTCGCTTGCTGCAGCTTCTGCTCAAGGTGCCCGGGCCGGGGTCTTCCTTGACCATGCTGGCAGGCACAGCCCTACAGGTTGCTCTCTCTTCTTCCTCGGCTTTGTTTTGCTCTGTAGCCCTGATTACAACTGCATTAGGTATTTTTCTGCTCATTGTCCATCTCCTGCACTGGATGGGGGGCTGTCAGGAAGGTCAGACTTGGTTCCACAGCTGGATTCCCAGCACCTAATCAGGTGCTTGGCTATAGTTGGTATTCAGGAAATACTTGTTGATGAACGGATGGCGACTTTGAATAGGAGGTATTTCCCAATGTTCATAGGACACCCCGTCTTTTGATTCATGCCTGTGCACTGCTGCCCTAGAGTCTTCCTTCCTCTGCACAGAGCAGGGCCCCGTGCGGGACTCCCAGAGCCCGCCTAACTCCAGCAGGGCCCACAGAGCAGCTTGCCCAGTGCACTTGCTCTGTACCTCCGAGGGATACCCACTACCACCACCTGTCAGCCCCCATGCTAAAGTAGGGAAGAGTTCTGTGCTTCTGTGCGCTTTGTGCAGAGAGAACTTTGCACGTGCATGTGTCCTCCGGTGTGAGTGGACAAGGTTTCAGGAGGCTGCAGGCTGTGGGCTTGTGCTTGAGGAGCAGGCAGCCACTGAGTGCGTGAGGGGAGCGCGTGTGGGCTCTGTCGTGGTGGGGGGGGCTCCAGGCTCCGAGTGTGCCACATGGGCTCCACGGTACCGGTACCTGTCCCAACTCCTGTCCTCTGGACTCAGCCCAGAGGGTCCACACTGGCTGCACAGAAGCTGTGAATTCCAGGAAACTCCCTTCCAGCCCTGCATGGTGGGGGAGGGAGTGGAGGCCAGTTCCCTAGCAGATGTGTCTGCCCCAGGGACAGCAACGAAGAAAGTTCAAACCAAAGTGTGTTTGCTCACTATAAAAGAGACCTCTGTGAGGGGGCCCCGGCGGGGAGGCTTGGGGGTGCTCTACCAGAGGTTCTTACAGGGCCCACAGAGGCCATTGTATCTTGCTGGGGCACTAGAGAAAAGGGGGGCAAGACCAGAACTCCGGGTGTGGAGCAGCCGGGTCATCTTTCCTGTGTTTTACAGCCGGCTCCCAAGCACAGTTGCTTGCTGCTCCTGAAAGAGGCTGGGCCAGAAGGAGGTGGGGTCCCTTCCTGCTGGAGGGCTGGATTGAAAGGGCCCCGCCCCGGGGGTTCCCGGATGACTGGCCAAGGGCTCACTCTGAAGCCAGCAGCTAGGGGAGAGGAGGCAGGCGTGATCCTCTCCAGCAGGCCATCCGGCTGTTTGGAAGGCCCTGGTGGCCCCCCAGGCCCTGGAGCCGAACCCCCTTTGCTGTCCCATCGGGAACCCTGGCCCGCTCCACCCCCTTCCTTCTCCACACTTCTGGGGCTGGCCTTTCCAGCCTTGGAAGCTGCCCAAGAGCATATCTTTGAAGCACAGCAAAGGTTAGGAAGGAGGAAGACAGAAATGTCCTCTGGGTTGGGGGAGTGGGAGAAAGGAATTCCATGCATGCTCCAGGGGAGTCAGAGACGGGCCTGGCGGAGGCAGCCGGCTTGGCCTCCCTAGTGCCACTGCTGCCCGCTGGCCCTGTGTGGAGTGAACCCTCTTTGCTGGGCTGCAGGCAGAAGGCAGTGGCCCTTGTTTACAGCCTCGTCTCAACCTGGCTCACAAGGGTAAGAGCTGGGCCCTGCCACCCGCCCCACAGGATGCAGACCTCGTAATTGTCTTCAATTACTGACAGCACGGCCCTCAGCCCTGGCCTCCAACAGGAACCAGAGCCCAGGCCACTTCCATGGGGCAGGGGGAGTGCTACCCAGCCCTCGCTCCAAGGTTTGGGGGCTCCCTGTGCCTTTCAGGGCACTTCCCAATGCCTACAGGCCTGAGTCCACCCAAAGGCTGCCTTAGGCCCCACAAGAGCCCATCCCTGTTGAACGCCCACCTTCTCTGTCTCTGCTCAGGATGAGACTTCTGTGAGCAGTGAAGATTTTGATATGAATGACTCCACATGGATGTCAGCTGACCCACACCTGGCCTCCAGCCTGAGTCCCAGCCAGGACGAGAGGATGCGAAGCCCGCAGAACCTCCATGGCCAAGAGGACGGTGAGTGCCCCTTGGCAGCCAGTGGGGGAGGGGCCAAATTGTTCTGTGAGCAGCCTGAACTGACTGGGTGGTAGAATCTGGGCTAAGGCCTCTGGAGGTGGTGCCACTGGGCTCACAGACACCCTTAGAGCTTCCAACTTCTCCTGGACCCCTGTGCCCCCATTCCAAGTGATAGAAAGAACAAGTCACTCCTCCCAAAGATGAATGGATGCAGCCCACAGGGACTGTCACCCAAAGGGCACTATGCCTGTTTGTTTGCTCACATGTTCACAGGCTCAAGAGACATGGATTTCAAAGTTGTCATGATTCAAGTCTGACCCAGAGTAGGCCAGCTGTCCAGCAGTGAAAATGAGAGCTGCATCACTGTGGCTCAGAAAGGACAGGTCACCAGTGAGTGACCAAGCTGTGCAGGTGTTCCCATATTCTCTTTGGCCTCAGTGGACATCCAGGTCCCTGCCCCCGTCTGCCTCCTCTGGCCTCCCTTGGAATAGAGGCTTTCTTCCTAGGGTTTGGAGAGTTAGGGTCAGAGGTCAGATCCCAGAGTCCACTCCACAGCCCCCCCATGGAGCCCCAGAGGCTTGGGCTCTAAGGCCATTGAGTCTGCCTCCATTTGACAGGGCTGTAGGTGTGGGTGGCAACTGTGCTCTGGCGGCTCTGACTTCCAGGGGAGACCGTTGGGGCTAGGGGATGAGTTGGAGCTGGCCTTAGAGAAGTGGGGTGTAGGAGCCAGCAGTTAGGTGGGGTTGAAGGTCGGCCTGGATGTGGGAGGGAGGCACAGGGTTAAAAAGGGGTGTAATGTTAACTCTGCGGAACAGGCTAGCCTTAAAGAGTAAATAAGGGGTAGAGCTGCAGTTTGGGTCAAAGTTCGTCTCCATGGCGGAACCACATGCCTGCTTCCCGCCTGCCCTCCCAGCCTGAGTCTGGCTTTGTCTGGGAGGAAACCCAGCCTGCAGGCGGCTGGAGGTGTCTGGGCCAGAGGCTGGGGATCCCAGGGGGTGGCTGTGCAAAGAGTGGGGTGCGAGGCTGCTGGGAAAGAAAGGGCTTTTGTGCCTTGATGCCTCGTGAAGTCAGCCAGACCCCCTCGTGCTGGGAGCCTGCCGGACCACTGCCGCCTTCCAGAGTTCCCACGGGGGTGGGGACCAGGGTTGGGGCGCCACATGCTGCCCGGGGCTCTGGGACTGGGATGTGCCCAGCAGCTGACCTCCCGCCTCTACTGAGCTGATTGAGGACCACACCCAAGGGACTTGCCAACAGTGCGCAGCCAAGGGCCATCAGTTACACCCTCGCAAGAAGGAGCCAGAACATTTTTCAGAAGCCCAGGGTAGGGACCAGGGATGTGGCTTGGTGGCAGAATGCTTGCCTAGCATGTGCAGGACCCTGGATTCAGTCCCCAGTACCACCACACACACACACACACACACACACACACACACACACACACACTGCAGGAATGGGGCGGCATCCCCTCCTCATTTCCAGCAAGGTCTTGTGCTGTTGTTCTCCCCACCCTTTGGGAGTGTGGTCACTGATGGAGACACTTCCCAGGAGATGTGACATGTGGTGATAATGTGGTCCTGGGACCAGCACCAGAAGGAGGTGTTTCTGTAGGGGCCTCGCAGCACTCTCAGCATCTGCTGCCTGCTGTCCAGATGTCAACTGAGGGCTCAGAGAGGCTTGAGGACGCAGAGGGGCGGCCTTGGTTGTCCTGTAGCCACCCACAGGAGCCTAGTGCCGGCTCATGCTGGTGAGAGCCCTTCTGGCCGGGGACACGGCAACGAGGCAGGCTGACAAGGGTGTGTGTCAGGGGACTGCCAGAGCTGAGACAGGAGGATGGTGTTGAACAGGATCCATTTCATTAGCAGCTGTATCTGGAGGCGGTGGGCTGATGTGCTGGCCAGAGGCCAGCCTAGACCTGGTGTGGGGTGTCACAGGCCATGAGGAGCCTTAGGTGGTTGGTTTCTATGCTGCCTTTTCTGGTCCTTGGGCCTGTTGGTTACCACTGTGTCTGCCCAAAGAGTTCTCAGAAGGGTTTTGGCTGGGCACACCCTCAGCCTGGCTTCCTGGCCCAGCCTTCCAGCTGCTCTCTGTGGAGGTGTGTACTGTGTAGACACAAGCTGAACTCTGGCTCCTGTGAATGAGTGCAAGGAGGCCTTTTGGAGCATCAGGGTATTCTCATGTCCCCTCTTGTTACTGAAGGACGAGGGACTAGGATGGGCCAAGCAGGTCACTATGGTGGGCCCTGAGCTCTGCACCCAGCCTCAGCTCTTCACCCTGTAAGCCTCGCCCAGATCCTCAGACCCTCTCATGGGGTTGGTGAGTGGCCCATTGCCCTCAGTCCCCCAGGGATGCAGCACCTTGAAAATGTGGATGTCTGAGGCCCCACCATGAGCTCTGCATGGCATGCACTGTGGCAGTCTTGCTCTTTGCTCTGCCCCAATGGCTCCAGCTGCATGCCAGGCACGTTATGCTGAGTATTTGCTACCCAAATGAGCAAGCATGTGGTGAGGCCTGCCCCTGATGTGCCAACCAGCGAGGATGTAGGTCATTCCTCACTGGGGACAAATTGCATCCTTTTCCTTGCAGTCCCGGGGACTGAACCCAGGGTGCCCACCACTGAGCCACACCCCAGCCCTTTCTACATTTTGTTTTGAGGTAGGGTCAGTTGCCCAGGCTCATCTTGAACTTGTGATCCTCCTGCCTCAGCTGGGATTACAGATGCCAGGTGTGCACCATGGCGCCTGGTTACAAATTGGGTTCTTTAAGAGGACGGCTCCCCAGTCTGAGCACCTCAGTCTTCCCTTCACCAGAAGATTCCACAACCACGATGATGAGCTATTGATACGTCCCACCCCTACTGGCCAGTAATGCCACCTGGAGCGGTTTTAAGAAGGCAGGTGGTTTGTACTAATCCACCTGGTGGTGGATTAGTTGGGACTGTTGTTCTTTTCTTCCTCTTTTTTCTTTCCTCCTCCTCCTCCTCTCTTTAAAAATTTTAACAAAATCAGAGGAAGGCTGGGCCTTGGCAGGGCCTGTCAGTGGCCAAGACTGCTGAGCCCGAGAGTAAGCGGAGCACGCGGGCTCTAGCTCCAAGGAGCCGCCACACAGGTGCTGCCAGTTGGTGGGCACTTGCACCCCCCACCCTGACCCCGCCTGTGAGCCTTCTTTGCATAGAACTCCTGGTGGCATTTTCCCACACCTGTCACTAAGGTCCCATTCCTGGGTCCCTGCGGCAGGTGGTGGCAGTGAGCAGCACTCCCACAGTGCTCCCTTGGTGGGGCTCTGACTGCCTGTGTGAGAGCACATCTCCCTGGACCCGTCTCACAGGGGAGGAGGCAGGACAGGGAGACCAGCATCCTGGCCAGGGCCAGCAGGGAGGCGCTGAGGCTGTCCTCTCTCCACCCTGGCAGGCATGGGCACAGGGCACCAGGGTCCCTGCACTCACAGCACTCGCTCCTCCTGGCCTAGGGCAACACAGTGGCTCCTGCCACTGCTCCCTGCCGCACATGGACAAGGCCTCTCTAGACCCTCCACTCTGCCTTGGCTGAAGCTTTGGGCTTCCTCTCTTGCACATGGGCAGTGCTTGGAAAATCACCCTGGCCCAGGGTTGCCTTTGGGTGTGGAGAGAGGATGCCTGAGAGAAGCCAGCTGATGAGACGCTGGAGACACTGGCCCTGGCATTGCCTTGGGACTGAGAGCCAGCACATCAGCCTGTCGTGGTCAGCCCCTAGCTGTGAAGTTATCTGCTTTGTGCCTGTGTCTTCCCCTCAATGCCCGCACCCTGAGGGCCAGGACCCAGCACCAGCTTGGCCAGGCACAGCAGGAGCTGGGAAATGGCTGCCGTGTGGCTGAGTGGCTGGAGCATGGAGGTCACAGGCACAGGTGGGCCAGGTACAGGCCAAGTCCTCACCCAGCGGGGCCTCCTTCCATCTCTCCCTGATGGGCTTTGCCAGCTTTTCTCTGCCCCTTCCTGAACGGAAAATGTGACGCCTGGATTCTAGAAGGAAGGCACAGAGGTGGGGAACGGACATTACTCACCCACCCACCCCCATTCCCCTGTCAGACAGGAAGCCAGCACCAGGGGACAGTGCAGGGCGCTGCTCACCCTGTGGCCTGCCTCCACCTTCCGCAGGATAGGAAGTAGGGTTGCTGCACAGGAGCCATGTGGGCTCCTGGGCAGCTCAGGGCCTCTGGTCTGCGCCCCTCACATGAGGCCGCTCTCCTAGCCTGGGCCGTGGGGACCCACGGGATGTGGGAGCTCCCCTCCATCAGGTCAGCACACAGAGCCAGTGAACTGCCTGCACACCAGAAGGTCTGGGGCCCCCAGCCTGATGCCCCTGGCTCTGGTGCCTAGCACTGTGTCAGTCTGAGACTGCACAAAGGCAGCGAGGGTGCTTTGGCTCTTTCTTCCTGGGTCCAGCCATGCAGAAACTGAGTGCCATGATTTGCTGGGTGATAAGCCCCGTCCTTCCTGCCCACCAGGGCGCCTCCCTTCAGGAGTCTGGTTTGGTGGAAGAGGAACAGCCTGGGGGGTGGGCCCCACCGGGCTGACTGCCTTCTGTGTCATTGTAGACGTACATCTTGCTCTTATTTCCCAAGTGTCACATTCGTTGTAGAAACTTTAGAAAAAAATAAAGGAGCAAAAAAATAAAAAAAATAAAAAATAGCCATGTTCAGGGGGCACATTTTTCTCAGGCTTTTCTATGCACATGATCAAAGCTTTGTTTTCTTTTAAAAAGAAGATGGGGTGGGGGGGCATGTGCAGCCACCCTTTCCCCACACAATGGCACTGACCTCCCTCCATCACTGAGGTGGGTCTGCCGCAGTCTTAAGGGTTGTCCAGTCCACCCACTGACTGGAGGCTGCCTGTCTCCAGCCCATCATGTGCCCAGCACCGGCTTTGTGAGCACAGAACTATGACTGTTCCTGTCCCACAGAGGAGGAGATGTCACAGAGGGGGAAGTAACTCTTCTAGACCACAGGGAAGTGGGTCTCCCCAGAGCCAGTGTTTCGGTCACTCCTGTGGAAGGGCGTCCAAGTCCCTGCTCAGCCAGTCAGCTGACCAGGGCTTCATGTCCAGCCTGACCACAGTACAGGTGTTCAGCCAGTGGCCGCTGAGTGGCCATTGGCTGATAGGAGACCCAGAAAGGCCCTTGGAGGGGGAAGCACATGGGTAGAGGGGCCTGGGCAGCAGCGTGTCAGCAGGAGGCCAGGAGGGGAGAGGACGCCGAGTGCCAGGGCTGGGAATCTGGAACCACATGTCTCCACATGCTCCCTATGACCTGAGAAAGGCCACAGAGAGGCCACAGGCAGGTGGGAGGACAGAGGGTGAGAGCCACTACGTGAGGGCCTGAGGTCTTGGGTAGGGTGGCTTCCTGTAGGCAGGTCATGGCACTGTGCTGTGGACCTGCCCTGTCCTTGCAGTGTGGTCTCGAGCAGACTGCCCACCTTCTCTGAGCCTCACTCTAACGTGATGGGGTGGCTGTGACGCTGATCTGGTGTGTCGTCAGGTCTTTGTCAGAAGACCAAGGCTGCTTGCCTCCCAGCTCTCACTGCTCTTGGGCAGGGCCCTCCCCCACCCAGAAATGCCAGCTGGTCAGCTGGGCAGTCCCCTCGGGAGCAGGTGGGACCTCGCTCACCTTGGGTGCCACCTCTCCTTCCCTCACTGGTTTGGGCCCCTCTCCCCAGTCCCTGCAGGGAAGTGCGAGAAAAGCATGTCCCTTAGGACAGAGGGCCCTCCACCGCTCCCAGCTTCTCTGATCCTTTCACAAAACCCACGGACCCAGTCCTGCCTCCTCAACCCCTTTGGCCACACAGGGCCCAGACCACAGCCTCCTCACTCCTGCCTCCAGTCCCCAGAGTCCTGCTTCTTTGGAAAGAGAGCCAGGCTGGGAGGGCTCTTGGTGATGGCCAGGCCTGGGCACTCACAGCTTTCCCTCGCATTCCCTGAGTCCCTGTCCCCCACCCCCATGTCTAGGACCTGTCCAGGCACCCTGGGCTCCTGGAGACCCTGCTGCTTGTGCTGGCAGACTCCACCCACCCTGCATCCCCAGGCTGCCGGGCAGGCACTTGCAAGGTCGCACTGCTGTCCCAGGAGACACAGCCAGGCAGCAGCCCACCTCTGCGTGCTGGCTGCTCCGTGGGCCCTCAGGATGCCCCCTGGAACCTTCCCAGCCAGGGGCAGAAGCCACTTGAGCAAAGGGTCGGCAGGAGGCTGTGGGAAGGGGTGAGTGTTCATTGGGCTGGGCTGTTCAGACCCAGCCTCAGCCTGGGCCTCACCACGAGTGCCTCCTCTCCCGGCAGCGCCCACCCCCGCAGACCCAGCCCCTGCTCCGGGCCCAGAGAGCCCGTCCTGCTGCAGCCAGGTCCCTGCAGACCACCACTCAGGGTCCAGCACCACCACCCTGGTGACTGTCCCATGGTGGGGGGGTCAGACCCCTTCACCATAGCCCTGACGGCCTCAGGGGGGCTTTTCCCACAGGGGTGGGGGGTCTGCTACTGCTGCTTTTTGAGATAGGGTCTTACTAGGGGCTGAACAGCCTTCCTGCGCTCACATTTGGGGCTGGCCTAGCCCCTCACCTGAGCCTGCTTCCCTGGCCTTCCTACAGAGCAGGAGCTGTTTGCTCCTATCCAAGGCCCCGGGTAGCCACACCGTGTCGCACTGGGTGGAGAAGTGGCAGCCTCCTGCTCTCCCTCCCCGGGAGCAGGCACAGGGGCCTGGGCCCTTCCCGAACCTGGCCGTAGGCCCCGCGGCAGTCCTGGGTCACAGGCAAGTGTCCATCATCAGCTGGGCTGCAAGCGGCACAGACAGTGCTGGGCTGTGCTGCCCCCAGCCCGCCAAGGAGCGAGAGGCTGGAGACAGCACTGGGAGCTCCTTTATCCCAGGAGCAGGGGCTGCACAGCGCGGCCTTGTGCGGGCTGCTGGGGCCCCCAGATGCCTGGTGAGGACAGGAGCGCAGGACAGGCCTGGGCCTGAGGAGGTGAGAGTCACTGCTAGGAAAGGAGGTGGGAGCTGCCTTCCCAGGGCTCCCCCAGGAGATTAGCCAGGGCCTGCGGGGCCACCTGTGGGTCAGAGCCCCTGCCCCTCACCCAGGAGCTCCAGCACCCCCTCCTTGACCCCTGCTGAGCCAGGCCCTGCCTTGCTGGAGAGGAGGCTGGGGGTGGGGGTAAGAGAGGCACCAGGAACCAGGAAATGACTGGGGCCAAGTCGGCGTCTTCGTACTGACCTAAGGACTGGGATGCACCAGAGCTAGCCCAGTTTCCTTCTGGGAGGACTGGCCGAAGGGACAGCCCTCTAGGAGCCCTCAGACACCATAGGCACCCGGGCTCCCAGGCCAGGGCCCTGCCCCATGAATCATTCACACCTGGTGGCTTGAAGTGACTGTTTGCTCTCAGAACACATGATTTGTTGGGGGCTGGGGGCGGCAGGCAGTGGCATCCTGCTAGAGCTCTGCACATTACATGGGCGTCTACCCTGCCTGCGCTTGCAGGGGTCGGGCAGGGAGAATGTCGAGCCTCGGAGGACGCAGACCCTGGCAGTCCACACTAGGAGCGGTTCCTCTGGGCATAATGACCAGTGTGTGCTGGGGGAGTCCCGGGATTGGGGCAAGGTTTTATCCCTTAGATGGGCAAACTGAGGCCTAAAGAGACTCCCCGAGGCCCAGCAGCACCAGGGGGGTGGTGGGTGGTGCTTTGGGGAGCTACCTGGGTGCTGCCGCTCACTCTGTAGGGACAGTGGGCTGGTGATTTCCATCTGGGGGCCTCTGGCTCCTTGGTGGTGTCTGCTTCACGAGTTGTGCAGATCAGACATGATGAGTTACTTAGCACGACAGAGACCTGGCATGGACTTGTGTCCATCCCCCACCAAAGGCGGCATCCATTCCCAGGGCCCTGTTACCTGAACTCTCATCAGCAGCCTGGACACCTCTAGGGGCATGGACCTCAGGGTCCCTGCAGAAACACACCATGTCAGTTTTAGGGGAAGCCAAGGTCTACGCTGCCTCACGCGTGGCTGCTGAAATCACGGGTGCGCAATGCTGGTGCCACACGTGTAGAGGCGCACGGGCACCAGTGACTCAGTGAGAAAGAAGACAAGGAGTCTCAATTTTATCATCTGTTGAAATGGTGTTTTTGATATGTTGTATTAAATATAATAGATTTTTAAAAATTTTGAGAAAGGATCTTACCAAGTCGCCTAGGCTGGCCTCCAACTTGGCATTCTCCTACCTCAGTCTCCTGAGCCGCTGGGATTACAAGCATGCGCCGCTGTGCTCAGCTTTTAAATAGATTATTTAAAATTAATTTCTTGACTAGAATGCACAAGACTCTGGGTTTAATCTTCAGCACTGAAAAAAAATTAATTTCAACTGTTTATTTTTACTTTTTAAAAACATAGCTAAGCCGGACATGGTGGATCACAACTGTAATCCTGGTCCAGTGACTTGGGAGGCTGAGGCAGGAGGATCGCGAGTTCAAAGCCAGCCTCAGCAACTTAGCAGGGCACTTAGCACCTCAGCGAGACCCTGTCTCTAAATAAAATACAAAAAAAGGCTGGGGATGTGGCTCAGAGGTTCTAAGTGCCCCTGGGTTCAATCCCCAGTACCAAAAACAAACAAACAAAAAAGCCCAAAAAACCAAAAAATACCCACAAAAAGAAAACATAGCTATTAGAAAAACTCAATACCACGTATATTGCTCCCACTGTTTCAACTGAACATTACTCCTGACTCTAAGGGCCTACATGTTGACATCTCCTTAAGGAACAAGCCCCTCAGGCATGGTGGCACTTGCCCATAGTCCCAGCGACTTAAGAGGCCGAGGTGGGAGGATTCCAAGTTGGAGCAACTTAGGGAGACCCTGTCTCAGAATGAAAAATCAAAAGGGCTGCAGGTATAGCTCAGTATAAAGCACGCCGGGGTTCAATCCCCAGTACCACAAAAGAAAAAAAGAAACACACACACACACACACAAAGGAACAAGTCACCCAAGGTCTGGCAGGACAGCCAAGGTGTACCATAGAGAAGGTAGGTGTTGTGGAATAGGGGTGCCCGTGTCCTGGGGTTGCATGTTAGGAAGCATAAGTAGAGCCCAGGTGGGGGACATGGGCTCCCTGACCCCTCACTAGGCCAGGCCAGGCTGTGTGAACTGCAGGGAAAGAGCAGGGGTAATCAGGAGGGGTAGCTGGGTAGCCACGGGGGCCTGGAGACCAAGTGGAAGATGCAGGCCTCCCACGGTAGGGCAGATGGATGTCCAGTGTGGCCTCGTCACCCAGGATGGTGGGATCCCTGTGTCCCCCATCTGACCCCTGGGCCCCTTCTGCCTTGCCTTCTGGGAGGAAGAGCCGGGTAGCCTGCCAGGAGCCTGGTGCTCCTTGGAACTGTGCATCATGTAAACATGGCCAGGGCACTGGCCTTTGTCAAAGCAGCAGCATGTGGAACAAGCTGCCTGGTGAGGCGCATGCCCCAAATCCAGAGCAGCCAGTGCCTCGCACTACAGCCCGAGCCTTGCTTCAGGCCCTCAAGGGGGCCTGCCCTGGCGTCCGCACCTCGTGGTGGCCATGGGGGGCGGCAAGCTCCAGCACTGTCCCCTTCCCTGACTCATTTCGTGCGTGAGTTATTGATGCTCTCCACCCGCACCTCCACCCGCCGCCTGGCCGCTGCTGTGGCTGAAGCCTCACCAAAGCAGGCCTGCACCTCTGGCCATGGCAACAGCTGGGCATGTGGGCTGGAGGACCTTGCGCCTGCCCCATGGTCCCAGGAGTGGTGGACTTTCCCACTTTCCCCAGCCTGGCCTGGGGGCTGGCATGAGTCGCCCACTGGGAGAGGGGCCTGCTGCCTGTGGCCCCAGAGCCCAGGGTGGCGATTGGCGGCTTGGACAGACCCAGGCTTGTGTGGGCTGTAGGGCGCTGGCGCCCACATAAGAGCATTGTTTGCAGAGGTAAAAGGACTTTTTGTCTCCTTCTGGAGACGGGATAGAGGGAGGAACAATTCCCCCCATTCATTGCTAATTCCCCCATTTGCACAGCGGCACGTTGCCCTGTGCTAGAGTAGATGGGCACGCAGGCCTTCCCTGCCCGCGGGCATTCCGGGCACAGGTGGTGGGCTCGGGGTCCTGCCCAGACAGGGGAGCCGCCCTCCCCGGAGCTGGAGGCTTGGTTGTGTGGAGGTGTACAGCAGGGGCGCCTCCCCCACCTTCCCAGAGCCCCTCAGGGCACCCCTCTGCCTGTGCAGGGCCACAGGTGGGGCAGGCTCTCGCCCTGCAGGAGCCTCCTGGCACAGCTGCAGGATGGGGACCAGCTTTTGAAAAGAGGGTCACCCGGGCACCCTTACGTTTCACTTCCAGCTCCAGGTCTGGGTCCAACCAGAACTCCCGCCTGCCCAGAGAACCCCTCAAGCGAAGGCCTGCACCCCTGGAAGGACCTGTGTGCCCAGCTTCCGGTGCCACAGGGCCAGCTGGGGCTTTTCACAGAGTCATAAAGTGTTGGAGCCCAAGAGGGCGTCAGCGACAACTCCCTGCACTGTAGATAAGAGGAGCCCAGGAGGCTGCTGTGCTCAAGGTCGGCAGAGGGAGGCCAGCCCTCCAGACCAGGGTGGGTGCTTGCTGGCAGCTCTCCTCAAACTTGGTTTTGGAGGACGGAGAGGAAGAATTTGGAACCAGTCAGAACCCAGCTGCCCTGTCCCTCTGTTTCCTCTCTCCTAGACTGTGAGAAGGGGTGTGGACAGGGTCAGCGACCTGCTCTAGCAGGTCCCAGCTCCCAAGTCCATCCCATCTCTCAGCCCCTGATTACTCAGAGACCAAACCAGATACATGTGACAGCCGCCTCCAGCCAGCTTTGGCAATAAGGAAGTGGCTGCTCCTGTAACCTAAGAGTCCAGGAACTCTTTGGTTTTAGGCACAGATGGATTTAGAGGGTTTGTCTGTGCCAGCCTATTCTCCCCAGGATGGGCCCCTGCCTGCAGACTCAGCTGCCCCCAGGTGGAGAGAGCCCAAGGCTGACCTTCCTGGGTTCACTTAGTCATGTGCCGTCACCAATCGTTGCGCTGGGCTACGCTGACTGGCCAAGCCTGGGACACGTGCTCATCCTGGGGAACCCTAGAGGACCAGGGTGCCTCCCAGAGGAAGGGGGCGTGGCTTCTGGGGAGGCACTAGGGATCCAGGTCCACTGGATATGGCTCTGTCAATCCTAGGGCTCCAGGGCTGGGGCGGCTTATGTGGGGGCTGGGCACAGGCCACGGACACGATAAACAGAACAGTATTGTGGGAAGATGATAAATGTGCTGGAAAAAAATAGGTAAAGGGGTCAGTGTGTCAGAGTGAGGCAGGGGCTGGTCAGAGGCGGTCCTACTGAGATGGTAACCTTTAAGCAAAGCTGGGGAAGTTAAAGAAGGAGCTGCGGGGTAGCCAGGATCAGCATGAAAGGAAGAGGGCGGCACGTACCAAGGCCTGGGCCCTGCTGAATTCGGGGGTGGGCAGCAGGGACTGTCCTGGGGGCCACAGCACACACAGAACCACCAGCCCCCAAGCTGCCAGGATGGGGCTGGGTGGGCAGTGGCCTCCCTGAGGAGTGGTGCTCATCAAGCCCTGATGGATGGGCAGTGTGGGGCTGGGTCAGGTGAGAAAGCAGGTGCCGCTTCCTCTGGAGCCCTCGGGTCGGTTCCTACCCGCTAGGGAAAGAGGCAGCCACCCTCTTTCCCCATCGTTCCCGGTGTCCAGCTCGGCTGGACTCGGGCTGCACCTGGCAGGTGTTGAGGAAATGAGGATCCCGGGCAGGAGCAGATCTCCTGGGCCCTGCCCTCCCCGTGCCCACCTCTGACTCAGCACCGTGTTGGACCCTGGAAGCCTGTGTTCTAGGCTGGGAAGGACTCAGCTGTAGGAAGTAGGTGAGTGCAAGATAAGGAAATGTGGGTACATTTTTCGGTCTTGCTTTCTGGAGTGCCTGCTGTGGGCCCGGGATTGTTCACACCTTAGAAATCCTGTTTGTCTGAGAACCATTTGGAAAGGAAATTGAGGCACAGGGAGAAGTGCCCCTTCTGGTGGGCCTCCATCACAGCTACAGTGGGGCAGGCTGGGAAGCGCTGTGGTTGGCACCCTACACTGGAGCCCCCTGAGCAGAGCCCCAGGGTAGGCAGGACCTCGACAGGACTGGGAAACAGGCATTGGTGATTTTTTTTTGTTGGTGGGATGGGGTTCGCTCAGATAGATGTGGGTTCTGTGGGGAGCTGGCTTTCCCTGCCCCTGGTGCAGTATGGGTAAATGGGGTTCCACAGGCCTACTCAAGATTATAGTTTTGGGGCTGGGATTGTAGCTCAGTGGTAGAGCGCTTGCCTCACATGCGTGAGTCACTGGGTTCGATCCTCAGCACCACATAAAAAATAAATAAATAAAGATATTGTGTCCATCTACAACTAAGAAAATATTTTTAAAAAAAAGATTATAGTTTTGTCGTATTTGTGGTAAAATATGTATTAATATAGACTTTGCCATCTTAACTAATATTCCCAAAACTTTTTCATTACCCCAAACAAATTCTGTACCCATTAATGCCCTGTTCCCTCCTCTCCCCAGTCCCAGGTAGCTTCAAATATACTCCCTGCCTCTAGGAATCTGCCTATTCTAGATACAGCATGCAAGTGGAATCAGTCCTTGTCTGCGGCTCATCCTGGTCAGCATCACGGTCTCAGGTTCATCCACATTGTAGCATATTTCCAAACTTCTTTCATTTTTATGGCTGAATAATATTCCATTGTGTGGCTAGACCACGTTTTGCCTGTCCGAAGCTTTTCAAAATGTAAACAATGTAAATAAGTTGTGTATCTTTTTAATGTATCTAGATTTAAAATCGGAAATCTAACATGATGTAGATTTCCAGTATCTTTAAAAACTTGGAAGACATGGCCGCAGGAGGTCTGGGCTCCCGGTGCCTCCCTCACCAGACTGGGGTGGTACCTGAGGACCGGGAGGTGGGTGCCACTCCTGGTGCCAGCACCTCTTCTCTGGCCAGGCAACATAGGCCCTGGCCCTGCAGTCAGCTGGTGGAGCAGGACATGGCCCAGCCGGGCTTCTGACCAGGGCGGAGCCTTAGGAGCGTGGTGTTACCCTCAGCAGCCCCTGAGCACATCGTGCTCATGCCCAGGAAGGGCAGGGCTCCAGGCTCCTGGGGGAAAACCAGGTCGGGGAGTCAGATGATGGGGCCCTGACCAGGCTGGGCATGGGCAGCGTTCAGGATGACCCTGGGTCAGGAGGAGGCTTGAATATCCTTAGGAGGAGGCTGCACCTCCTTCCCAGGGCAGGAAGGAAGGTGGCCCACCTTGAGGCAGCAGGTGGAGTCGGCCCTGCAGGCAGAGCCCAGCACAGGCTGGAGGCTTCCCTGAGGCCCAGCAGCAGGGCTTGGCTGGGGAGCTGCACAGGTCACAAGGCTAGGGGCACAGGCAGTGGGTCATAGGAAGGATAGGTCCTTGGGGAGGATGAGTAGGGTGGGGGTGAACGGGCGTGGTTGGCAGGTGGAGGGCAGTTAGCACCGCTTCCCATGATTCACTTTCCCCGTTGACTGGTAGGTTCACTGATATATCTCTGACCCCTTCCCCAGGAAGGCTGACCCCTGGCTGGCATCACTTTATTTCTGGGCCAGGGCCAACACACAGTAGGTGCTCAGTAAATACCGCCAGGCACATTTGTTCGTTTCACAAATGTCTAGACTGGTCGCTGGAGATACTGCCAGAAGAAATCAGACCCATCTGTGGGGGCGGGGGAGTTAGGTGGTCCCAGTAGTAGTTGGGCACAGGCCGGGTGACAGGGAGCCGCTTGCAGGCTTGGAGCCCAGCTCACAGAACCATGGAGGGAGCGTGGAGCCAGGCTGCCCGGAGGTGGTGGTTGCGGCGGTGGTTGCGGCGTGTGCAGTGTGGCCCAGGGGACACACTGGGCCGAGGGGGAGGGGTGCCACGGCACGGAGCCCTTCCCATCCCCCTCTGTCCAGAGCCCCGGCTGCTTGATGGGCAGCCGGGTCCCGCCCCTGGGCAGCCGGGAAACCAGTGATTGGTTGGGGCTCCAGAGCGCTTGGTCGCCATGGGGACGCTTGGGAGGCGCGCGTGCCCAATGCCCAGCACCGAGGACTAAATCTTCATAATCTGCTGGCTGGGAGGGTGGGGGTAGGGTCCAGCGAGACCCTAGCCTGGAGGAAGGGGCGGCCTGGGACATGGTCAGGGCTTCCTGTGCCCACTCCTCCTCCCACCATCGCTGGGTGCACCGCCACCAGGGCACCTGGACCGCCACCAGGAACTACCTGGGTGTTCACCTGACAGTGACCCCTAGAGTTCCAACGCAGCTTGGGCCTTTGCTGTCTGGAGGGTGGGGTGGGTGGGGAGAGGCCTTGAATCTGAAGATGTCTGGCCCAGGAGTTAAAGTTCATTCTCCCGATCCTGCAGGCAGGCTGTGCTGCTGGGCTCTGCGCAGCAGGGGGCGCCCCACCTCAGGAAAGCAGGGAGGGTCCTGGGAGGTGCAGAGGGTGCAGACCCCGGGCCCTGCAGCCCTCATCTGGGATGTACAAAGCCATCCGGCCATGCACTGAGGGCACAGCTGGGGCTGCTATGTCTACACGTAGGCTGCCCGCATGGGCTTGTGTGCGGAAAGGCATGGGTGACTGGGCGTCGCATGGAGCCATCCTGCCCTCCTGAGGCAGAGGAGGGAGAGATGTGAGGTTCTGCTGTGGGGCGGACCCAGAGGGCAAGGCAGTGCGGAGCAGAGCAGTAGGGCTGGGAAGGGGCAATTCTGCAGCCTCTGGTGGTCAGGGGCCTGTGGGCCCTTGGGGTGGGGCCTCCCTTGAGTGTGGATGTTCTGCTGGGGCTCCTAGGGAGGAGGGACCTCTGCTCTGCACATGCCCCACCATGGCCGCTGTGCGGTGGCTCAGCCTGCGCCCTAGAACCTGTGGCGAGGCCGGGATCACACACCTGCTCTCTGGGAGGTCGAGAGGGCGAAGCAGAGCAGGTCTCCAGGGGGCTTCCATGACCGCCATACGTGGGGGCTTGGGGGCTTGGGGCCGTGGGTGCTGGGATGGGGCTTCACACTGGGCCTCTCCTTCCAGACGACTCCTCCTCTGAGAGCGGCAGCGGCAATGGCTCCTCCACCCTGAACCCGTCCACGTCCAGCAGCACGCAGGGCGACCCCGCCTTCCCTGAGATGAATGGCAACGGTGCTGCCGCCCCCGTGGACTTTACTGCCACCACCGAGGACCAGCCCATCAACCTGTGTGACAAGCTCCCACCCGGCACTGCGATCAGCACGCCCTCCTACCCCTCCGACAGCTGCAGCGCTGATGGGCTGCGGAGCCGGGTCAAGTACGGGGTGAAGACCACCCCCGAGGTGTGTGGCTGCGCGCCTCCGTGTCCGAGAGCAGCGAGGCCCTCCTGAGGCCAAACTGAAGTGGCATCTGCCTGGAGTTTAGCTGGAGCCGGCCCTCATGACGCGCAGTCAGGGTGGTGACTGTGGCCACTATGTCATCAATTTCCGGGAGAGGCTCTGGAATGGGAGATGGCAGGTGACCTGTATGCTTATGACCTGTCCCCTCGCCTGGGACATTTAGCACCAAAGCACAGGCCTCACACTTCCTGGATACTTTGCTTGCCTGCCCCTATTTCCCAGGTGGTGCAGAGAAAGGGTGAGGCCCTTGGGATGCAGGTGGCAGACAGCCGCCCTTGGCCAGGCTGTTGTGGATGGAAGGTGGGCAGGCCCCCCGCCATAGGCTCGCCCTCACCCTTCGTGCACCATCCCCAGGCCTCTAAGGTTTCTGGCTGTAGAACAGGATGGCACTGGCTGGTGCTGGTTCACCTGGGACGTCTCCAGCCTTGCAGCCCTGGGCTCCAGCTTCCCCTGGACCATGTCTTCCTCCGCCCTGGGTGGGGTAGGTGCCAAGGCTGGCCTCGGATGGTGTCTCTTGGGTACAAGAGGATAGTGCCGAGTTGCCTCTGTCTGGCTCAAGCTGCACGAGCCCTGCTAGGGGCAGGTCCTGGCCAGAGCACTGTCTGGCTGGGTGCAAGGAGCAGGCACAGCTGCTGTCCCGGGGCGGGTGGGGGGTAGTTTTGATCAGCAGGGCCCGCTAGCTGTGGCCACCATGGCTGCAGCTTACCGGGTGAGCCAGGGCGCAGGTGCCACAGCAGTGAGGTGGGAGCATGCGTGTTCCCAGTAGTTCCTATAGTCTGCTCTGGCCCAGGCAAAGGACCCGGCTAAGAAGTAGCTTTGAAATGTGACTCGCCCAGGGCCTCGTGGCCAGCTGGTAGCCAGCACTGCACCTGGCAGGTCTTTTGACCCTGTGTCTGGAAGGCTGGGGTCCTTCTCCCTTTTAAGTCTCTGCATGGATGAGGAGACAGGCAGCAGCCAGGGTGCTGGCCCCCAGTGGCCTGGTCACCAGAGCCTGGGGGCAGTGGTGGGGGCTGGCCCGCAGCACCAGGGTGCCAGGCTATGTCTTCGTTGATCTGCTCCTTGAGTCTGGGGTGCCTCCAGGATACACCACAGACCATCACAGGACCTGACCCTGTAGCTGTGTGCCCAGAGCCCAGCTCCTCACCTCCTAGATGCCAGCCTGCTGCAGAGCAAGGGCCAGGAAGTCAGAGCAGGCCACAGAGCAGACCTCCTAAAAGGCAAATGATAGCAGTCACAGAGTAAGGCCCTGAGAGCAGGGCAGGACACGGGTGGTGTGGAGCTGGACCCGGAGGGGCTCCCTGTCCTCCTAGGAACAGAGAGGAGAGCGGGAGGCACAAACTCAGGAAAGTGACCTGGGGCCTGTGGAGGGAGGGGTGTGACAGACACTCCTGCAGGAGGCAGGGCAGGCGGGCTGGGCTTGATTCCCTCTCCAGCTCCTGCTCACATGTCCTCACTGGGGCCTGATGTCGCCTTGGAGGCAGACGGAAGCCCAGCCTGAGCGCTCTGGAAACACTCTGCCTAACAGACCTGTGGCGGGGCTGGCTCCCTCTCCCAGCTCATGACAGCTTGCTTGTTAGCTCAGGGTAGCAGTCCCTTGGGGATCAGAGAGGAATCCCAGAAGCCAAAACAGATCCCAGCCCACAGAAGGGTGGCCGGGAATCCTTTGTCCCCCTCACACAGTGTGGCAGGGCCAGGCCTGGTGTGGGCACCATGTAGAGGAAACGGCTACCCCCTTGCCTCCAGGGGGCAAGGCCAGGAAGGGTGTGGGGCAGGATTGCTGTCCCCATGTCACAGACGAAGGGAACTGGAGAGGGGAGACACTCGGGGCCTTGAAGCAGTCACCAGGCTCACCGTGGCCTGTGGGAGACCACACGAGCAGCCGCAGGCTGACCTGACCCTTCACCTCTTGCCCTCCCATCAGTCCCCACCCTACAGCTCTGGGAGCTATGATTCCATCAAGACTGAGGTCAGTGGCTGCCCTGAAGACCTGACTGTGGGCCGGGCCCCCACGGCAGATGATGACGACGATGACCATGATGACCATGAGGACAATGACAAGATGAACGACTCTGAAGGCATGGACCCCGAGCGCCTCAAGGCCTTCAATGTGAGCTTGGGCAGGGCCAGCGTGGTGGGGGCTGGGCCGGGCAGGGACAGTCCCCTGAGGGCCTGTGTCTCCCACAGATGTTCGTGCGCCTCTTTGTGGATGAGAACCTGGACCGCATGGTGCCCATCTCCAAGCAGCCCAAGGAGAAGATCCAGGCCATCATCGAGTCCTGCAGCCGGCAGTTCCCCGAGTTCCAGGAGCGTGCCCGCAAGCGCATCCGCACGTACCTTAAGTCCTGCCGGCGCATGAAGAAGAACGGCATGGAGATGGTGAGTCCCCCCTCAGTGCCACTCCTGACCCCCAGCCACAGCCCTGGGTCCCGGGTGTCGCACTGCTGGGCGCCTGGCCCACAACCCACCAGCAGCCCTGGAAGCAAGTCCAGTGACCCTTGTTTCACCAACAAGGAGTCTGAAGCCTGGAGAGGCTGCCTGGTCCTGGACCCCCAAGTCCTGCACTGCCATCTCCAGGCCAGGCCCCCGCCCAGGCCAGGCCCTGCCAGCCCCTCACTGGCCCTTCTGCCTGCAGACCAGACCCACGCCACCCCACCTGACCTCCGCCATGGCAGAGAACATCCTTGCTGCGGCCTGCGAGAGCGAGACGAGGAAAGCCGCCAAGAGGATGCGCCTGGAGATCTACCAGTCCTCACAGGTGCCTGCTCCGCCAGTCCCCAGCCACGCCCACAGGGGCCACCAGTCACCCTGCAGTGGGCCAAGGGGACAACGGAGGGAGAGGTCACAGAGGCCCCACAGACCTTGTGACCAGGAGTCAGACTTCATCCCAAGACCAGAGGGCCTGACAGGGTCTGTACCCAGACAGTGACCATCCCCACAGAGATGAGCAGAGCCAGGGAGATGGCTGGGGGAGGTGACCCCCCAGGGAGCAGGAACCGGTGGCGCCCACGGTCACCCCTGGGGCTGCAGCCTCTGTTGGTCCTGTGCCCAGGGCCCTGGGCCTGGGTCTGCCGCCCCCTGGGTTCCCAGCAGCACCTCTCGCCTCTGCAGGACGAGCCCATAGCCTTGGACAAGCAGCACTCCCGGGACTCCGCAGCCATCGCCTCCACCTACTCACTGCCAGCCTCTTCCTACTCCCAGGACCCCGTGTACGTCAACGGCGGCCTCAACTACAGCTACCGTGGCTACGGGGCCCTGAGCAGCAACCTGCAGCCCCCAGCTCCCCTCCAGACAGGAAATCACAGTAATGGTGAGTGGGGCCCCAGGCCTGCTCAGTTCACCTGCCCAGCAGCCCCGGGAGGTCCAGGGCAGGGGAAGCAGAGGCCAGCGAGGGGGTGGCTGAGCGAGTGCTTGGACTGGAAGGCCAGGAAACCCTCAGCGGGGCAAAATGGAGAACCTGCCAGTCCCTTCTTGCCTCTAGCAGTGTTGCCCGAGCCTCCCTCCAGCACTGCCATCGCCTCTCCCTGGCTCCCAGGCAGGGCCCCATGGGCACGGGCCCCAGCCAAGGCCCTGCTGCTTACCTTCGTGGATCCTGCACACCCCTGCTTAATGCACAGTGACTGGGGCTTGGCGAGTAGGTCACACTGTGTTGCCCGGGCCTGGGCTGCCAGGCAGCTGAGGATGGCAACCCGCTCCAGGCCTCGGCTCCTGGCCTCACCTGTGAGGTGAGAGCTTTGTTCACTAGGTGCTGGGCCTCAGCCTTGCCCTGGGACCCATGGGCACACACTTAGTCACCTAGGGCAATGGTCAACCATTGGTACCTTCAGCTCCATGTCCCTAAGCTGGGTGCCTCAGGTGTTGTACCTCTGCAGAGACCTCGCTGCCCAGTCAGGTGCCGCCCTGTGGGGCCAGGGCAGGGACCATCTGCACTGGAGGGCAGCAGGGGAGGTGGGCACAGAGCCTCTTGGGCCAGGCTTAGGGTTGTGCTCCATGTGGTGGCACAGAGGGGCACCAGGGTGGGCTTTGGGCATGGAAGGGCTATGTGTTGCACGAGGTCTTGGCCACCGGCTGTCCTCGTGGTGCCCTTAGAAGGAGAGGCAATGTGCTTGAGGCTGTTCAGAGGCCAGAGAGGGAGG
>PVHX01022232.1:0-28086 GCA_004024805.1 Geosciurus inauris | reverse complement strand
ACCACAGTTTCTTTATCCATTTATCTGTTGAAGGGCATCTAGGATGCTTCCTCAGTCTAGCTATTGTGAATTGAGCTGCTATAAACATTGAAGTGGCTGCATCACTGTAGTATGCTGTTTTTAAGTTCTTTGGGTATAGACTGAGGAGTGGGATAGCCGGGTCAAATGGTGGTTCTATTCAAGGTTTTCTAAGGAATCTCCATACTGCTTTCCAGATTGGTTGTACCAATTTGCAGTTCCACCAGCTATGTATGAGTGTGCCTTTCCCCCCACATCCTCGCTAACACTTCTTTTTGTTTATAATCTTGATAATTGCCATTCTGACTGGCATGAGATGAAATCTTAGAGTAGTTTTGAGTTGCATTTCTCTAATGGCTAGAGATATTGAACAGTTTTTCATATATTTGTTGATCAATTGCATATCTTCTTCTGAGAACTATCTGTTCAGCTCATTAGACCATTTGTTTATTGGGTTATTTTGTTGTTGTTGTTGTTGAGTTTTGTGAGTTCTTTATATATTTTGGAGATTAGTGCTCTATCTGTTGTGCTTCTGGCAAAAATTTGCTCCCAGACTGTTGGCTCTCTGTTCACTTCATTTATTGTTTCTTTTGCTGAGAAGAAGCTTTTTAGTTTGAATCCATCTCATCTCTTGATTCTTGATTTTATTATTTGTGCTTTAGGAGTCTTGTTAAGGAAGTTGGGGCCTAATTCTATGTGATGAAGATGTGGGCCTACTTTTTTTTTGTATCAGGTACAGATTCTCTGGTCTAATTTCTAGGTCCGTGATCCACTTTGAGTTGAGTTTTGTGCATGGTGAGAGATAGGGGTTTAGTTTCATTCTGCTGCATATGGATTTCCAGTTTTCTCAGCACTATTTGTTGAAGAGGCTATCTCTTCTCCAATGTACGTGTTTGGCTCCTTTGTTTAGTATGAGATAACTGTCTTTATGTGGGTTTGTCTCTGTGTCTTCTATTCTGTACCATTGGTCTACATGTCTATTTTGGTACCAATACCATGCTGTTTTTGTTACTATAGCTTTGTAGTGTAGTTTCAGTTCTGGTATTGTGATGCCTCCTGTTTCACTCTTCTTGTTAAGAATTGCTTTGGCTATTCTGGGTCTCTTATTCTTCCAAATGAATTTCATGATTTCCTTTTCTATTTCTATAAGGAATGACATTGGGATTTTATTTGGAATCACATTGAATCTGTATAGTGCTTTGAGTAGTATGGCCATTTTGACAATATTGATTCTGCCTATCCAAGAGCATGAGAGGTTTTTCCGTCTTCTAAGGTCTTCTTCAATTTTTTTCTTTAGTGTTCTGTAGTTTTCATTGTAGAGGTCTTTCACCTCTTTTGAATTGATTCCCAAGTATTTTATTTTTGAGGCTATTGTGAATGGGGTAGTTTTCCTAATTTCTCTTTTAGAGGATTCATCACTAATGTATAGAAATGCAATTGGTTTATGGGTGTTGATTTTATATCCTGATACTTTGCTGAATTTGTTAAGTCTAGAAGTTTTCTGGTGGAATTTTTGATCCTCTAAGTACAGAATTATTTCATAGCCAAATAATGGTAGTTTGAGTTCTTCTTTTCCTTTCTGTGTACCTTTAATTTCTTTCATCTGTCTACTTGCTCTGGCTAGTTTTTCAAGGACTATGTTGAATAGCAGTGCTGAAAGAGGACATCCTTGTTTTTTTTCCCATTTTTACAGGGAATGCTTCCAATTCTTCTACATTTAGGATGGTGTTGACCTTGTGTTTAGCATAGATAGCTTTTACAATGTTGAGGTATGTTTCTCCTATCCCTAGTTTTTCTAGTGTTTTGAACATGAAAGGGTGCTGTTTTTTTGTCAAATGCTTTCTCTGATTCAATTGATAAAATCATGTGTTTTTTATCTTTAAGTCTATTGATGTGATGGGTTGATTATGTTTATTGATTTCCATATATTTTATTCTTGTATTGAGAAGAGTTTGTTTGATATACATAGGTGCCACATTTTGGGGGGGATAGATATTTATGATTATTATGTTTTGTTGCATATGATTTCCTTAAGCAGTATGAAATGTCCTTTTTTATCACTTTTCACTAACTTTGGTTTGAAGTTCACTTTATCTGATATGAGGATGGAAACCCCTGTTTTTTGTACATGGTCCATGTGAGTGATATGTTTTTTTCCACTCTTTCACTTTTAGTCTGTGAATGTCTTTTCCTGTGAGATGAGTCTCTTGAAGATGCCATACTGTTGAGTCTTTTTTTTATCCAGTCTGTCAATCTACGTCTTTTAATTGAGAGTTTAGGCCATTCACTTTCAGTGTTATTATTGAAATATTAATTGTAATCCCTGTCATTTTGTTTATTTTTTGTTTTTACCTTAACTTGTTTTGTCCCTTTGATTGAACTTTCCTTTAGTGTAGTTCTCCTCTTTGGAGATTTTCATTATTGTTTTTCATTTTCTCCTTATAAAATATTTTTCCAAGAATGTTCTATAGTGTAGGCTTTCTCACTGTAAATTCTTTTAACTTTTGTTTGTCATGGAAGGCTTTTATTTCATCATCAAATCTGAAGCTTAATTTTGCAAGATATAAGATTTTTGGTTGGCATCCATTTTCTTTCAGAGCTTGGTATATGTTGTTCCATGATCTCCTGGCTTTTAGGTCTGGGTTGAAAAATCTACTGGGATCCAAATTGTTCTCTCCTTATATATAATCTTACTCCTCTCTCTTGCATCCTTTAAAATTCTGTCCTTATTCTGTATGCTAGACATTTTCATTATAATATGTCTTGGTGTAGATCTGTTATAACTTTGTACAGTTGGTGTCTTGTAAGCCTCTTGAATTTGATTTCCCAATTCATTCTTCATGTTTGGGAAATTTTCTGATATAATTTCATTGAAGAGATTGTGCATTCCTTTGGTTTGAAACTCTGTGCCTTCTTCTATCCCAATTAATCTTAGATTTGGTCTTTTGATGCTATCCCATAATTTTTGGATGTTCAATTCATGGTTTATTACCATCTTCACTGTGTGGTCAACTTTACTTTCAAGATTGTATATTTTGTCTTTATTATCTGAGGTTCTGTCTTCCAAGTGATCTAGTCTGTTAGTGATGCTTTCTATTGAGTTTTTAATTTGATTTATTGTTTCCTTCATTTCAAGAATTTCTGATTGATTTCTTTTTTTCCACAATCTCTAGGTCTTTCTTGAAGTAATCTTTTGCTACCTGTATTTACTTTCTTATCTTTTTTGTTGGTGTGATCAATGGTTGCCTTTATTTGCTCTCATTTCTTTGTTGGAATGATCAATTTTTGCCTGTATTTGGTCACTTATATCATTATTTTAATTCACAGATCATTTTAATTATATACATTCTGAATTCTTTCTCTGACATTTCATCACCCATGGTGTCAATGGATTCTATTATTGTGGTATCTTGCTTTGTTTGTGGCACTTTCTTCCCATATTTTTTCATGTTGATTATGTGCCTTCCTTTCTTGCAGTGCCAATCTGAGTTATTGCAGTTTGTATCCTATAATCTTGTAGTGACCCTACAGATTACCTGTTCTCACTTGAAGTTCACTTCCAGTCTCCAGCAGGTGTCCCCAGACAGATACTACTGCCACTAAAGATGGTGGCAGTGGCAGTGAAGGTAACTGAAGATGGTAGTGAGTGTAGCCCAAGATGGATGCATACACTTTCAGAGATGGGGCTGAGAGCGTGGGACTTACAATGGCTTTGGGCTGATTGTAGATGCAGTGCTGTGGCATGCTAAACTGTGGTAGGCCACTGCCTCCAGGCCCTCTCTGTTGTCCCATGGTGGAGGCTACTACATGGGAAGAGCTATGGTGATGGCTTCAATGTCCCAAGATGGGTACAGGAAGGGAGCAACAGCATGGCAGTGGCATGCAGTGGCAGTCTTGGGCCTGGGCTCTCACACAGGCCTGCACAGGTGGTCCTATGATCAGGCATATATAGTACATTATATTCTCTTAAAAAGAAAATAAAACACACACATATGTGTAGCTAATGTAACATTATTTTATTATTATTCATTTATGTCAATTTGCATAAAAATATAATTTTTATTTCTATAATTTATATATTATATTGACATTATCAACTTGATACTGTTAACTCAGGGTTTTTAAACTTTGTTCCTCAGTTTCTCCATTTGTAGGTAAAAAAATAACAGCAATTTCATAGCACTTTTTTGAAAATTTAAATGACAAAGTGCCTGTAATATACCTGATGTAGCTTCTTATATACTTAGTAAACTTTAGTTGTATTATTGTTATGATTATTACCACCAATAGCAGTAAGTTCCTTAGGAAAGCTTTCTATTAAGAATTTAGTGTAGTGATATCATTCTGTGGTCCTATTATTTTTCTTTCTTCCTCAAAAATGGGGACTTTTATGTACATTTTTGACAAATTATAAGCTATTTTTCTATTGCTTCCTTGTCCGTGCTTCCCTCTCTTATCTATCTGCTATGACACTGTGTTGGCATTTGCCAGGAAAAATTTTATAATCACTTCCAATGACTGTAAAGCTCATTTGGTTTTCTTGCAATAGATTCCTATACTAGTATTCAAGATCACTGGAAGAATTTACTTCTGAATTCAGTCTCTTACTTTTTCATGAACTCCTCCACATGCCAGATCCTGGACATTTGAAGGCACCATCCTGTTGCTGGCAGAGTTAAGGGAAGTACAGTCTTTTGCTTGCAGCCATCTTAATTTCTTGTTTCTATCAAGACAACTTTATTCAATAGTGAATGGCTGCCTCAGATCTTCAGGGATTATAGTTGAGGTGAAAGACTTTTACAGAGTGATTTCAAATTTTCTTTTTACTATGGAAATTTCCTTCCCATTATGATGAAGATTGTGATAGATATGTCATTAATACTTTTATACAAAAAAACTATGCCCCTAACAATCATGATTTGAACTGAATTTATGACAAGTATTTATTTTGTGGGTGCCACATAATTGGGTTCAACCAACTCCAGGTCCAAATATTTGAAAAAAAATTGCATCTGCACTAAGTAGGTACAGATTTTATTGTTATTATAATTGCATAACAATATAACAACTATTTGCATAGCATTTACATTGTTATGGGTATTATGAGGATTTAAAGTATATAGGATGATGCAAATAGTATGGCATTTTGTGTAAGGGATTTGAACATCAGCAGAGTTTGGTATCCATGTGGATCCTGGAACCAATACCCCACAGATACTGAGGGAAGTATCTCTCTTTCACTCTCTTATATTTACTTGATGATAATGCATGGAGAAAATTTCTCTTTATTCCTTTACCACTTTGATGAGATGTCAAAGAAAATTGAATTAGCTAAATACTTTTGAACTTTGAGATGCTGTAAAACATACTAGAAGAAATGCCTTTGAAATGTTTATAGCTTATCTGGCAGATTAATTAATTAGCTATGCTTCTTTCAGAAAAAGAACAATGGTTAACAAAAGTGTTGTAGGAATTCTTATTTCCCTTAGAAACAACTAGGGCTGACCAGGCATCATGTGTGAAATAGATTTGGAGTTGCTCTTCAGCCAAATCTATCCATACCTTGTTTTTTTTTCCTTTTCTACAGTTCATGTTTCCTTCTTCAGTCCCACAATCATTTATTTTATGGTTGATTTAAACACTATCCAATATGCAAATAAAAGATTCTATCCTGAGGGATAAAAATTGTTGCTAATAATACAAAGAGATGGGCATGGTGGCACATGCCTGTAAGCCCAGAAGCTTGGGAAGCTGAGGCAGAAGGATGGTAAGTTCAAAGCCAGCCTCAGCAATTTAGTGAGACCATGGGTAACTTTGTGAAATCGCTTCTCAAAAGAAAATAGAAAGGGTTGAGGGGTTGGGGTTGTGGCTGGCTCAGTGGTAGAGCACTTGCCAGGCATGTGTGAGGCACTGGGTTAGAATCTCAGTGCCATATTAAAAAAAATCAACAACTAAAAAATAATTTTAAAAATTTAAGAAATTAAAAAAGAATAAAAAGGGTTGGGGATGTGGCTCAGTGGTTAAGTGCTCCTGAGTTCAATACCCAGTTCCAAAAAATGAAATAAAACAACAAAAACAACAACAACAAAATAATACACAGAGAAAACAGATATCCAGGACAGTTTTGTAAGTGGAGTGAAGACCTCAGAACCATGGCATCAGGCCTAAGACTCTTAAATATTTCACCATCTAAAAAACATCAAACACTTGTTGTATTTGAATTATAAAATTGAAATAACTTGCAAAGGAAATTAATAGCCAGGCTCATTTTTGACATTCTTTCTTTCTCTCTACTTTTACCTGGCTACCTCTCTTCTCCTGCCCTTCCAATTCTTGTTCCATTTCTTATTTTGTTTCCATATGTATGTGATGAATACTAATTATATCAGAAAGAGAAAAGAACTGTAAAAAGTCATTAATTGTTGTTAGCATGCCTATTTCCATAAATATGATATTTCCTTCGTAATTATAGTTATTTCTACTTGTTATTAAAAAAGAAAGAACATAAACCTACTAGGAGACAAATGTACAATTGTATCCTATTTTTTATCCAATTAATTAAAGTTATTAATTGGTATCAACTTGCATCTTTCCATAAAGTTGATGTTTCCTTTGTAATTGAATTATTACTACTTATTAGTAAAAAAAGGAAGCACATAAACTGTACATTGTCTCATTTTTTAACTGACTCCTACCTTTAATATTAACTTTATAGAAAAACAGTTTTGGAGGGGCCCAGGGTCAAAATGAATATATTCTATTCAGATTTTTATGTCAGCAGCACAAATGATCTCTAGATGAGAGTATTTAGCACAGGTCTATACCCATTTTAAACTCATATAATACTATTTTGGTCATGTACCTTGGGAGATTTGAGTGATTGCTGCATAATTCACCTTAATTTTAATAATGTGCTTTTTCATTAATTTTTACTTTGCTCTTCATTTCTTGTTTTCATTCGTTTCTTTCATTGTTTTGTGTTTGAGTATCTTACCTAAAACCTTTTTCCCTTTGACCTGAGAGTCTACGCACTTTGCCACATTTCTCTCCTCTTGTTCTATTCTCCTCCCCTTGGGATCTTCCAGTGGGTAAGCATGCATCATGGCCTTGCAACATTTAATTGAAATTTCAAGCATGTCTACCTCTGAGGTATGAGCCAAAAATTAGAAATCTTGACAGACCTGTTCATATGGGATTGGTCTCAATGTAGTATTTCCATATCAGATCTTTTTTAATTAAAGGAATCAATAGCTCCTGATTTTGGTGTAGTGAATAAAGATATAGTGATGGGAATTCTGATTTTAATCAGATCTCCTTCATCTCTACTCTAGGTGATAGACAGTCTTTGTTTGATTTCAAGGTTATTCTCTCTTTGAAAGAATCGCGAAACTGCTTAGCCTTTTTTAATGTTTCTAGGACAGATTTAAGAAAGAAATAGAAAGATTAGGAAAAGTAGAATTATAAAAGTTCCAATTGATTTGATCTTTGGAGGAAACATGATATACAAGGTGAGGAAACTATAGGGTTAATTTTGCATTATATAGGAAATTAAGCATATCTTGAAAAACAAGGGCAATAAAACTATTTTGTCCCCTTCTTGTGTGCTTACACTTAGTTTTAATTCATGCTGAATTAAAGGAGAAAAGCATTCCTGTTGTTGGTTGCACATCTCCTTTTTTAAAGATAAGTGTTGTCAGTTATCAGATTTTGAGTGTCCTGAAAGCCTTTGGAAGCTCAACTTAAGATGTGGGTTCAATGACATTTATAAGACATCCTGAGACAGAGCGTCGCCTGGGCAAGTGCAATTACACCAGTGTTCACCAGCACTCACCAGCTCTGTTCTCTATTTGTTCCTCTCTGGGTTTTGTGTTGGTCCTTTCAGTCTTGCTGCTGTGTTTAAGTCAGATTACATCAGTCCAGGCCATAGATTTTACTCTAAATCTTGGATGTGAGCATGCTGCTCTATTCCTTCCAATGTCTGAGGCATATCACATATGGTTTTTGCTCTGTTACTCCAGTGTGAGCTCAAAAAACTGTGAGAGATTCCAACTGAAGGCTTGGTATGAAACAAGATGGGACATATTGTTCAATAGAGATAAAAATCTCCCTTCCTTATAAGTCTATGGGAAACGTGGTTCATGTGAGGCTGCTCTGATGTTCAGAGAGTATGCATTTTTAATAATGTAGTTCTTAGTGAAAACACTCTGTTTTTTTATCCTAGCATCTTATTTCATTTAATAAATATTTAATAAGTTTCTAGTAAATGCCATGCTCTGTGCAAAGTGATACATACACAGTGGCAAACCAAATGGGCAAAATTTTCACTTCTCTTTTTTCTTAGTTCTCCTTCTAAATTAATTGATGATAGCCAGACAGTTACTGGATGCATAGTTTTTTCCTTTTCCTTCACAGCACTGACCAAAATCACAATTAAATAATTCATTGTGTAATTAGTAGTTTCACATCTCTGTCTCCTGGTAAAATGTTAAGTTATTTTAGATAAGACCATATCAGTCTTTATTTCTACTGAATCCTTACTTCCTAGCTCATTGCTTTGAAGAAAGCAGTATTCAACCATTTCATGTTGAGGGAATGAATAGATAAATCCCTCAGTCTATTATTAATAAGGCTTAGATTAATTGTCAGCATGAAAACCTGCAAAATAATGCTTCTATCTAATTCACTGTACAGAAATTACATTAGAATGTTCTCCATAGTGGTGTATAGTCAGGATAAGCTTTAATCTGGTGACCAAACAGTAGAAGCTTGGCCAATACTCCATTAAAATGGCTAAAACTCAGTTCCAAAGATAGTACTGGAAGCAGCTTCTTTTGCTTATAACTCAAACTACATTATCACATACAACAAAGATTCAACAGATGTTCTTCCAGGACAGATAAAATTTCTGTTCAATGGAAAGTATAAGTTTATGGTTTTCACCACACCATTCAGGAAGCTTCATCTGCTGAGGCTCTGTTACTCCAGTTTTGCTCTCTGTTTTGCTCTGTTCAAAAGAGCAAAACTCATTTTCACTCTCTGTAGAACCCTGAAAAGCTGAGTGTGTCTTATCTGATCAGAGAAAGGTGGATATTTAATTTGCATTGTGGTGGAAAGAATATTAGTTTCCCCAAAGATATTCATGTTCTAATCCTCAGAATCTGTGGACATGTTAAATTACATGGCTGAGGGAATTAAGGTGGAAGATGAAATTAGGTTGCTATCAGATGACTTTGAAGTGGACAATTGTCTTGGATTATCCAGATAGGATGAAAGCAATCATCTAAGTTTCTGTTAGTGAAAGAGGAAGGCAGAAAATAAATAACAAAAGATGAGAGTGTAAGGAGGACTCTGTTCAATGTTGTGGGTTTTTATTTTGTTGTTGTTTTTTGATACCAGGGATTGCATTCAGGGGCACTCAACCACTGAGCTACATCCCCATCCCTATTTTGTATATTATTTAGAGACAGGGTCTCACTGAGTTGCTTAGAGCTTTGCCATTGCTGAGGCTGGCTTTGAACTGATGATTCTCCTGTCTCAGCCTCCTGAGCTGCTGGGATGACAGGCATGCACCACCATGTCTGGCTAATGTTGTGGTTTTGAGAAAGATAAATGGAACCTGGAACCAGAGTGGGTGGTCTCTATATGCTGGAAAAGGTCAAGAAGGAAATTTTTCCTTAGAATCCCTAAAAGGAACACGTGTCCACTGATACTTGACTAAGTCCATTAAGACCCATTCCATACTTCTGACCTCAAGAATAATAAATTTTTGTTGTTTCAAGCTGGTAAATTTGAGGTAGGTTGTTGCAACTATAGGAAACTTCTTCAAGTACATTCTAGTAGGTGCAAGAGAAATGTCACAATGTAAGGAGGAATCTGTTATTTCAATCTGCCTGCACAGAGAACAACAAAGTTGTCTTTTCTTTAAGGTGTAGCAGTCAGACATTCAGCATTGAGGCTCCATATGAACTTGAGGCCAAATGATATTTACAAATTGTAATGTTAAAAATGAATACACACTTATCTTTTAAAATTGGCATTTGTAATCATGTTCAAACTACTGCATGTTAATCAATTTGCACCATCTTACAGGTTTTTAGTAATTTAGAGGAATATAGAGCAATTGTAGACAAAGGCTTTGATGTTGGAAAGAGATGATAGCCTCTGAGAATACTATTTAAAATTATTAGCAAGGGGGAAAATATGTGGAATAGATAGGAACTTGAGTGATTTACCAAGATTATACCTCTTTAGACAGAGGTTGTCTTTGATGTTATTGTTTTTTAAGCTTCATTTTAGAACTTAATTTTAGACTCATAGAAAAATTGCAAAGATGTTATTTTTTCAAGAGAAAAATATTTAAACATTCTGCTCACTAGACCACTATGTATTACTGTTATATTTTCTGTGAATGTAGGAAACAAAGAAAAATATAGCAAAGTTTATAAGTCTCATGAAACAGTCAAATAAAAGTTTTAAAAAAAGTACTCAATGAATGACTCTAGCCTCTTGTTCTCCCAGTGGCATTTCCAAAATATTTTTAAGATAGCACTTTCTCTTGTCATATTTTCACAGCCATCTCCCTGAGTAGACTCTGAGCTTTTGGGAGAAGGTGCCATGTATTATTGATTTCCCTGGCACCTAGTTCAGTGCCTGGCACAGGATAGACCACTACTCAATCATTGTTTTATGCATGATGCCAAAAGGCATGATATTCATAATATTGGTACGTCAGAGAAAGGGAAAATTGACATGTCTAGAATGTTCACAGAAAGCTTCATGAAGAAGAGCTTGAGGAGGCTCTTGCTAGTTGTGAGGTAGGTAAGCCAAACTCAGAAGGTCAAGGATCATATGTTTTCTCTCCTATGTGGAAGTTAGAGAGGAAAAAGGAAAAGAAAGGTGAGTTGGAAGGATCTCATGAAAATCAAAGGGAGATAGGTAGAGTAGAGGAAAGGGACCAGGGGAGGGAGGAGGAGAGGGAAAGCAGAAATACTGGGGAATGATATTGGCCAAATTATTTTGTTATAATGTGTGCATATAGGAATATGTAATAACAGATTCCACTATTATGTACAACTATAATGGACCCATGAAAATATGGGAAAATATTGAAAATGTGAGTAAATACTTCAACTATTGAATTTATATAAATAAAGGAAAGGAGGCTGAATGAGCATTGGCTATGTGCAGGAAAAACAGAGAATAGAGGTATAGTGAGAACAGAGGATTCATGAGAGTTGATACAGAAAGAGAGCAAAGGTACTTAATGTTATTGATACTTTTTGAATTACTTCATATTTCTTCTGCCAGAAAGACTATTTTACTTGCCCTTCTGACCCTTTTGAAGTTCTTAGCTTTTTACTTTTATGCAAGCTTTGCATATTAAATATTTTAGTACATGCTCAAATCATATCAATTTTTCTTAGTTTGTTTTATCTCAAAGAAAATATTCCCCATGGAAAACTAACTTAGTTTTTTTTTTTTAATATTTTTTTAGTTGTAGATGGACACAATGTCTTTATTTTTTTGCTTTGTATGTGGTGCTGAGGATCGAACCCAGGGCCTCACGCATGCGAGGCAAGCGCTCTACCACTAAGCTACAATCCCAGCCCCCTAACTTAGTTTTTTAATTGGGCAAATCAATTTAGTTTTTGTTAGGTGAATTTTTTGAATATTTCAGCAAAATAAAATACTGCTTTGGCATCTTTAAATGCTTTAAGGATTAAAAAAAAAGACCAAATACAGAAAATTATAAACTAAATATGTGTAAAACTTCATACAATAACCATTAATGTTTTGGTATGTGTAGTCTGCAGTTACAACTATGTCTGTTCTATCAATATGTGTTTCATTAGTGATTACTGAGGTCTGATGTTTTTAATATTTTTAATTATTGTGTTGGCAGTGGGGAGATTGGCGATTTATTAATTTATTTATTGTGTTGGCAGTGGGGATGCTGGCTATTTATTTATTTATTTATATTTACTATTTTCTGGGTTCAAAAAGTAATAAAGCAGAGCAGTTTTGAAGGTACATCTTCATAAGTCCAGCCCTTATACTTATCTGAGCATCTCCCTGGAACTCTTTTCATTCGTCCCTCTTCTACATGCCAACTCCTGTCCTTTCTTCTCACTTTAGACATCGTTCCACTCAGAAGGCTTTCCTGAAACACCACATTCCTCACCTTACTAGAAGATGAACAGCTAGGAACCTGTTGTGCACACTGAGCTTATGACTAAAGTGTTGGTTATCACACCTGCGTTCTAATTGCTGGTTCATTTGCAGGTGCCCACCACTACCATTCATTTTTATACTCTCTGGATCCAGAACATTTCCTAGAACATATTAAGCATTCAAAACTATTGCAGAATAAATGATTGAATGAATATTTGTCAAGTAAGTTTTGCTAAATACTCAAAAGAGAAATTTTAAAATAATGTTGTTAGTTTATGATCAATACTGTGCCAGTTATGCCATATTGGTTTTTTAAAAGATTTTTAAATATTTTTATACTATAGATATTTCTTTTTGAGGTATTCTCACATATAAAGATATTTTAAATGATCGTTATGTAAAACTAACTCAATGAATTATAGATTAAGAAATATACTATATTCTATCTAGAAATTTCTTGAGTTAGGAAAAATTGTGATTCACCTCGGTTCCATGTCTTTTCTCTCACGTAGATTGAAAAATTCTTAGCATGAGGTAACTTAAATAAAGAATGATGTATAGAACAAGGAAGTTAGAATAAAGCATTATTCATCAATTGTAAGGATATGGAATACATTTTGGATCACTTATGGTAAGATTTCTGAATTATTGGGACTTAAGTTTTATTCATCTAAGGCTAAATCAGGTAACTTATTTGGTATCTACACAAACCATTTTTTTTGTGTGTGTGTTAATGCAGAACTGAAGTTATGGTTTAGAAATTAGGTGTCTCTCAAAACCTCGTGTGTGAGACAATGATTGAGTGTTTAGAGGTGAATGATTGGGTTATGGAAACCTTAACCTAATCAGTGCATTCATCCTCTGATAGCGATTAACTGGGTGGTATAGTAGGCAGGTAGGGTGTGGCGGAAGGTAGATCACTGGGGTTGTGCCTTTATGGTGCATACTGTGTCCCTGGTGAGCAGAACTCTCTGCTTCCTTGTTCTCATATTTTGAGCTGATTTTCTCTGCCACATCCTTCCATCTTGATGTTCTGCCTTATCTTCGGCCCATAGCAATGGAGTTGGCTGTCTATTCACAGAGACCTCTGAAACCATGAGCTCCAAATAAAAAGTTTCTCCTTTATTTGCTCTTGTCAGATGTTTTGGTCACAGCAGCAAAAAGCTGACTGAAGCAACTGAGAAGAAAACCAAAACTTTTCTAAAGGTCTGAAAGAATTTTGGGATGATAGAATTAATAAATATAGTGCAATATTAATTTTGTCTAAACAAAATTGTAATAAAATAAAATACTAATCAGAGGTTTACTTGATTGATTTGGATTTCACAAAATGATACAGATTCATATGGCAAAATTTCCAAGGTAGTATCTAAGGAAATTATAAGAGTAAGAGGGACAGAATTTTTCAATTATATCACAAATATTTGTTTTAGAAATATACAGAAATTAAAGCAGTGAGGTAGAAGTTCAGAATAAGATGGATCAATATACACAATAGAGAATCCAAAATAGATGCTAACATGGATGAGATGGGGACTTCATATAAGGTAAAAGTGGTATCTCAAATTAAGGGATTCAATAAATGGTGTTGAATCAACCAGTCTTTGAAAAAATAAGATTCCATTTTAACCTATTCCTTATACCAATATAAAGAACAGAAAAGTTGTGTTTATTTTTATTAGATGTCTATATAACTTTATCAAATTCTTTTTCAAATTACAAATGGAACTTGCCTCCAGAGTTATCATCCTTAAAATCTGATCCATCTGCTGTTTTCCTCATGTTATATAAATGTACACAAACATCTAAATCCATATAAATGATGCTCTTATTTTTGTAAATATTTTTATTAAAATGAGACCATTTAGTACACACTATTTTGTGAATTCCTTTTCCTTAACAATGTATCCTGGATATTCTTTCATCTGAATAGCTGTTGATTAAATACATACCTTTAAATAACTGCTCAATATTCCATGCAATGAAAGCATTCCTATTTATTCCATCACTTACCTTCTGTTGTCTCTGTGGGTTGTTCTCTGTATTATTAATTTCTCCTATAAATAATGCTGCAACACATGTCTGAGTTTGTGCATGTGTGTGTGTATTCTTATACACTTATCTTTTATTTCTATGAGAATGCTTTCCAAAATTGGCAGGTATGAAGAGTTCATGCAAGTTTAATTTTAATTGTTAGACTAGTTTTCAAAATGGTTGTGGTGATTTATATTTTGTCTATTGTTAATTGGCTAGAATGTACTTTCATCCATGTACATGTCCTGGATTATGCATTTAATTTTTTGCCAATTTAGTGCTTTTTAAGAATAGCAGCTTCTTATTCCTTTTATTTTTATTTGCCAGGCTATGGATGAGTTTGGAAATTTAATTGTAGATCATTTTATTTCTAACAAAGATGTGAGGACAAGGCATAATGTATTTGTCAATTTTAAGGGCATGTAATTCATTTTTGATCCATATCCATCTGACCGTTTTCAGTCACTAAAGTGTTCGGTAGGTTTCTGATTTGGGGGGCACAAACTCCACTAATAGTGTTATTGTTGACCCTTTGTCCCATGTTTTGCTAATATTTTTCTCAGTCTTCCATGTCTATGGACTTCATCTATAATATATTTTACTGTACCATATATTTATGTAACAAATATGTCTATATTTTTTCTTTACAAATTTTGTCTTTATTTTCTGAGATTTCCTTCATTTCAAATTACACTAATAATTTCCTAACTTTTCTTATAACTGGTAAGGGTTTACTCAAATGATTGTCTTAACATTTGAGTTCAACACTTATTCAATTTATAAACATACACACAACAAATAATTAAAATTCAAGTTTTTTGTCAATTTTATTTTACATATATTTGTATAAAGTAAAACACCTTTATTAATGATATTGTATAGTTGAGCAAAATAGCTTCATGGTAAATGTTCATAAAAATGTTTTCAATAAAATTTGAACGTTCTAGCATTTACTTTATTGTTGGATTGGCCAATTCTTAAATGCTAATGCATAAACATCTACAGTTAATCTATAGGAAAATAAACAGCGAGGTGCAAAGAAATCAGAGCAGGACTTACAGGACATTTTTTTTAAGGAAATAAAGCATTTAATTCTTGGCACCTAACACTCTGTATATAAAAGAAATTCTTTAATTTTATACTTAGATATTTAAATATAGTTTCTTTGAAGATCTGCTATTCAGGACTTTTACAGAATTCATTTAAAATTGAGGGCACCACTCACTGTTATAGCTCTTCAGATCTAGGCCACAGCTGTTCACTCTGCCACAGTTTGACATTCTTTTCTTTATTTTTCATGGTATATTTCTCTTGGTTCTTGAAATTACTTTCAACTGACAGTTAGTGCTAAGCATAAAGTACTTAATGAATATTTTCTACTCAACTTCTTAAGACTGTGGAGGATGTTATTTTCTGCATAGTTAAAAAATTAGTATGTCTGAGGATGTTCAGAGCCCACTAAAAGTTATTTGATGTAGAAGAGAATTCATGGAGTAGGTTCTGTTTATATTAGTATGATGCTCACATTTAGTTTGCTAAGACAGAAATAAGGTTTTCAGGATGTAGCAATGAGCAGGACCAGAAGTTGAGAGCCAAACAGGCAGTGCTGAGTGAATGCATTTCCCGTTCTTGAAGTTCAGGGAGGTTCCTTACAACAGAAGGATCAAACAACATTATAACATCCACATGAACCTTGAGAAAGCAGTAGATTATAAATACCCCAAATGTTGGGCAAGCTTGAAAGATAACAGAAATACACAAAGTTAGAGGAGTAATTCAGACTAATTAGTAGAATGTTAAACACAAACAAAACCAAACAACAATAACAATTTTTGTGATCCAGGGAAATGATTTCAGATGGCAGAGCTCATAAATATGGCTGCCAAGAAGGATAAAAGGCAAATATTTAGAATAATACTTGTCCAATGGTAGATAAATATTCTACTATGGGGGTATGAAGTGGGGTAACATCAATAGCAAATGGCCTTGCTTAATGGTAAACAACCCATTTGCTTCAACCTAGGAGAAACAAAGGGGATTTTATATTATTCCTGATGGGCAGAATCCAGTTTATAAGTGTACTTTGCTTAGTACCAAAGGTAAGGAAGCAGCACTAACAGATATGTAAAATTATTAATTATAACTTTTAACCTGGTATTTTTCAACATGATGGAAGAAGGAGAAAATAGGCAGAGGCCAACTAGCTGTTTATCAATAAATTATGCCAATAGTTCCATAGAAAGTCATTCCACCTACAATAAAAATACGTGCAATGTTTCTTGCTTTCATGGGAAAATATTTCTA
Source organism: Geosciurus inauris (assembly GCA_004024805.1). Classification (NCBI taxonomy): domain Eukaryota; kingdom Metazoa; phylum Chordata; class Mammalia; order Rodentia; family Sciuridae; genus Geosciurus; species Geosciurus inauris. The sequence goes on along the minus strand of PVHX01022232.1, from coordinate 11,559 downwards.
GAAAATACCTGATTTAGAGATGATGGAGTAAAGTTGACATTTCTTCTTTTACATTCTGTGAATCACACAAAAGCTATAAGATATACCAAGCACACAATTAACAAAGCAATTTTTGTAAAACTAGGAAACAGCTAAACCCACAAAATATGAACTAGACAGAAGGTCTGAAAAAGGAGGCCTGAGCAGGGAGGCCAGGGACAGGAAGAGAAGAAAGGTCGGCACCTCTGCAGGTCTCCATGAGAACTGATACTGTGGCTTCGAAAGCCATGGCCACCCCAAGCTCAAAACCAGAATTCTGTGTTCACAGCAGCAGCAGAAGGATGCCTGTTTGTTTTTATATCTGAAACTCCCCTGAACCCAGTCAAGTTTCTAAAAGCAGATGAGCAGGGATTTTTTGAGGAATCATGTGTACCTTGTCTATAGGATTCTGTCTTTGTGTCAAAAGTGGAGAAGAGAGTCTTAGCAATACACTCGGCTCCCTAGCAGAGGCTTCCTGAAGCTAGATACAAACTTAACCTTAGCCAACCCTAAATATTTATTGGGAATCTATTATTTGCTTAATATTTAGAAACAAAGCATTAAATAAAATTTTATAATTATCTATAGGCTCAGTCACAATTTCAAATAAATCAAATTCCAAGATATGTAAAATTATTAATTATAATTTTTAACCTGGTATTTTTCAAAATGTAGATACATTCTTAAGGCCAAAGGGTTTCATTATCTTGAAGGGAAAGTGAATATGCAGATAGTATTATTGAATGAAGCTATTCTCATAGTCAAGAAAATTCCATACTTAATGTGTGCATCTCATTTCTTTAAAATAACTGTACATTTTAAAATTCAATCAAGTGACTTCTTATAAAATATATGTTATTAGTAGAAGAAAAACACAAAGTGAAATAGGAAAAGAGGAACAAATGATTCTATTTTGTAACACTTCTCAATGATCATATCTGTATTCATTCATAAATATATCATGAGTGCCTGTTCTTTACATGTTTTAGGAAACAGAAGGAGAATCAGTTAACATCCTTGGTTTCAAGTAACTTGCCACTTGAGGAATTAAAGTATTTGCATACATACATATCATTAAAAAGCATAATATTTTAATATCAATATAGGAGTTTTGCACAGTGCTATAAGAACATTTACCAAAAGGATCAGCATCTCGTATCCTTAACCCTCACACTCTCCAACTTTGGCAGCTTAGCCTATGTTTTCTCCCCAATAATGCTATTTTAGTGAAAGGATTTACAATTGCCGTATTTCATTGAAGCTCAGATGCCATCTATTCGTTGTAAGAGGCACCACTATGTCAGAGTTGGTAAAATGTGAGGAAAAAAAAATGCATCAGAGAAATAGAGAGAAAGCCTCCTGGCACCTGGGGAACTCTCACTGTTGGAGCAGTGCCCAGTCCGTCGTGGATCCTCTGAGCATTTGTTGACTGAATATGATTATCTGCTTTCCAATCTGATCCCAGCCATATTTAACTATGCTGCCTACAAATATAGGTGTTTTATCTGCATTTTACGCTAGTCACTCAGCCTGTAGTCAGATGGGAGGATTAAAACCTATGATTTTCTCAGCACAATGCTTAAACAGAGGCCAGATTGCTTCTGGATAAGACATATCTTTATATGTATAGTTTCACCTTTAAATAAATACACACTTTTGCTGAATGTCTTTTAGAAAGCTGAATAATAAACAGCAAGACTAATGTTGCATAAGTAAATGCATATGCGGTTTCTGTTACTTCCTATTGTTTCAAAGTATCATAAAATTTATACAGTTTCTATCAAGTATGTGGTTCAGGGAGATACAAATTTTATATATTACTAGGAACTAATACGAGAGGAAGAAAATTGTATATGATTTATTTCTAAAATGTCAAAACAAATAGGAAAGATCATCTTAGATTCAAAGCATCTTGTAGTTAGATTTATTTAAAAGCCCTGGTAGATAAATTTCCATCCATTGTACTGGGAGGCCAAAGTGTTCAATAGTACTACTTATTTACTTAAACTGACAGCTTGGAAATATCCTTCTGAAACAGCTTAAAACTCTGGATAACTAATAATGCATTATAATCAAGTTCCTTCCTATAACTTGTATATATAGCTCATTATTATGAAAATAGTCAAACATTTAAAAAAATAAAATGGGTTGAACTTTGCTATTAAAGAGTTTCTTCATGTGATTTCTCCCAAAGAAACTAATTTCTAACAGTGGCATATCTATAATGTCTTGCTTAAGCATATCATATAGAACCATGGCACTATGATTGAATTAAACAATAACTTGGTTTCCTTCCACTTCAGGATGACTGTGTTTATCTAACAATAAACTCAATTGTTAAAATAATTCCCCATTGGGTTTTAGCCTATGACATTTAACAAAATTCTGCAGCACAATACATAGGACAAGTGAAAAAAGACAGCATTTTTTAAAAGAAAAACATAAAAAATTAATTTTAGTGGTGATTTTATTTGAAAATAATAATATTTGTTACAAAGAACTGAAGTCAATCTCTAGAGTACTTTGGGAAAAACCAGTTCTTGGTAGTTTTGATTAATTATGCTGTCATAGAGATGATCAAAGATAATAAAAATTGGCCAGGCACAATGGCATATGCCTGTAAAACAGGTATTCAGGAGGCTGAGGCAAGAGGATCACGAGTTTGGCATTAGCCTAGGCAACTCAGCTAGACCCTGTCTCAAGATTTAGGGGAAAAAAAAAGTTGGAGGTGGGCTAGGGATTTAGCTCAGAGCTCAGTGGTAGAGCGGTTGCTTAGCTTGTTTGAGGTCCAGGGTTTAATCCCCAGCACTGGATAAATGAATAAATAGAAAGTAAGCAACCTTATTATCATTCTTGGGGGCTGAGAAACTGTAAAAGGCAAGGTTCTTAGCAAGATGTTCAGATATAATAAATATAATACTTATATTTATATTTACTTATATTTGTATAAGTATTAAATAAATGTTTATACAAATAACAAGTATCAGTGATATTTCTATAGCATATGCTATTAGTATTGACCTAAATAGTCCTAGAATTAATATGGACAGAAATTAGCATCTTAATTCTATAGCTAGGAAAACTGGGACTAAGAGAGTTTCTCATTTGCTTGATGTCAGTGTGTTAGATATTGTTTCTTGAACTCAGCCTCAAACATGCACCTCATTATTTAAAAACATTTTCAGTCATGACATAGGAAGCTTAAAAATAATATTATAATCCTTAAATCTCGTTCCAAAATTTATTATTATGTCAGAGTTCTGAGAAATAAACAGAAGGTAATTTAAGGGATTTGGAATGGTGTAATATAGCTAATACTCATCTTTTGTCTCCATGTTTAGGAGTAAACATGAGCAATGTGCAGTGATCAGAGAGACTGGCATCAAAATACCACTTTCAGAACTGGTACTCAAACTTGACTACCTTCTAATGGGATGCATAATCTATCCACTGCTCACCACTTCCAATGCACCATTATAGTCCAAGCCGTCAGCATCTCTTGCCTGTGTTATTGTCCTGTTTTCTGTTCCTTGTTTTATCTTTTCCAACTTGCTAAACTTAGAGCAAGAGTAAGTCTTTTCAAATGTCAGCGGCTTGCTTTCTCACTTAGTGTTAAGTTACAACTTGACTATTTGTTTTAGTCAGCTTTTTCATCACTGTGACCAAAAGACCTGATCAGAACAATTTTAGAGGAGGAAAAAAGTTTATTTGTGACTATTTCAGAGGTCTCTGTCCACAGATGGCTAACTCCATCTTGTTGCTGGCCTGAGATGAGGCAGACCCTCAAGGCAGAATTGTGTGATAAAGGAAAGTGGCTCAGGACATGGCCACCAGGAGGCAGAGAGAGAGCATTCTCCTCTCACCAAGGACAATTAGATACCCCAAAGGCACACCCCCAGTGACCTCCTCCAGCTACACCCTACCTGCCTATAGTTATCACCCAGCCAATCCCTGTCAGTGGATTAACCAAGTGATTACATTAAGACTCTCACAACCCAACCATTTCATCTTAAAACTTTCTTGCTTTGTCCTACACAAAAGCTTTTGGGGGGGATACCTCATATCTAAACTATAACACTATTCTTTCTAGACCACTTTAGGAGTGTTTCTACCTCAGGGTAGTTGTATCTGCTGTTATCTCTGCCTGGAATACCCTTCCCTAGTTATCCACATGACTGCATCCCTCACCTGTCTAGGTCTTTATGCAATGCCACCTTCTCAGGGAGACCAACCCTTACTACCTAACTATCTAACTCTACCTCTGGTTTCTCCTATTCTCATGTTTTATTGTTCTCCTTAGCAGTTATCACCATTTAGCATGCTATTTACTGATTCATCTTGCTTGTTATATAACTCTGGTTTGACTGAAATTCCATGAGGGTGGAAACTTTGATTCAGTGTTGTATCTTGCTGCCTAGAGCAGTGCCTGCTGCTTAGAAGATGTTTAATAGTATCAATTGATTTGAAAGAATAGATTTTAATGGGGATCCATTTGAGCTTTATGAAATCAAGGGTGTTGTGGGGCAAGAATCAGATGGCCATTGCAAAATAATTTGGTATTGATACTGGCATATCGGGCTGGGGTTGTGGCTCAGCGGTAGAGCGCTTGCCTCGTTTGTGTGAGGCACTGAGTTCAAACCTCAGCACCACATTAAATAAATAAAGGTATTGTGTTCATCTATAACTAAATAAAATATTTTTAAAAAAACTGGCATATTGAGATAATGGCAGTACTGTCCTCTCAGTTTCATTTAGCTAAATTCTAAAAGCCATGTGACACCTTTTTGTGCTCAGCCAACTTTCCCACATTCCTATTCCAACAGAAAACACTCGGCCTCACAGTGTGAATATCTCATTTTTCTTTTCCCTGAAGAAAATAATAGCTCTAATGTGGATTGAACAATTTACCATGTTGTACTTTTTATCATTGGTATGTGTTATGTAATTTAATGACATCTCACCCCATTTTTCCCAATAAGAAAACAGACGGTAAGAGTATAAGAAACTCTCTCAAACAGTGTGACTGGGATTTAAATCCACATTATCTTTCCTCAGAGCCTCAGCTTTTAATGACGATATTATTCTCTCTCCTATTAGAGACCATTTGGCAGGAACACCCAAGTAATTCTCTACAGTCTTTCTTGTTTTTCTCTCTTGCTTTCATAACATAAAAGTTGTTTTTACTATTCCAGGATAATAGTACCATCCATATATTAGAAGCCCACCTCTTCTTCCTCCTGCACCTCTGCCCCCTCCTTTTCCCATCTGACCTTATTTATTTGTTACTCTTTAAAATTCTTACTTTTGGCTGGACTCAAGTAGAAGCTCAGAGAGGACAGGTGGCATCTATTTACAAACTCTTCCTGCTGTATTTCTTCAGCTTCCTTCATTCTCTTGGCCAAAGGTTTAGCATATTCTGAAGCCACTTATGTTTGTTGGTAAGCTTTTTCAGAGCAAGATGCTGGTGTTTGTGTTGCAGGACACAGCAGGAAACAAGAATTTGAATCTTCAGTGCTTTGGTCCTGGGCTTCTTACCTACCTTTTTAAAGGGTTTTCTGATAGCATATTAGTGTTCATCATCGTCTTTAGAGAGATTGAAAAGTTATAGATTCTGTTAGTTCTTCTAGGTCCCTGTCATGTGTCACAATAGTATCCCTTAACCAGCAGAAGGTGAACACACGGTGGGTCAGGTCACCTGCTTTTTGAGGAAGTCTTGTTTGTTGTTCCTTGTCATGTGCTTCCTGTAAAAAGTTCAAAGTTTGTGGTCACTGTTCATTTCTATGAGATTCAGACATCCAGTGACTGGGAAGGAGATATCCAGCTTCTTCTCTTGATGTAGCTGATTGCTTAAAGATATAACCGGGTGGGATGGAGAAGCCCTACTTTCTCCTAGCTATTTCTTATATTATCTAGAATCTTTAATCTCTCATTGAACACATTGGACACTATTTTCTTTTATACTGGGGATCAAACCCAGGGTTACTCTACCATTGAACTACACCCCCAGCCCTTTTTAATTTTTGAGAAAGGGACTCAATAAGTTGCCCAGGCTGGCCTTGAACCTGTTATCCTCCTGCTAAAGCCTCCTGAGCCACCGACACCTTTTTAAACAAAATATAGACTTAAGTGTCTTCTATTTAAAAGCAAAAGTAATCAACAGCCTTTCATTGCTCTTGCATTATGCATGTCTCTGTGGATACAGAGCGTATTCTCTAATTCTATTCATACCAAATATGGACTACATGTGTCCTTAATGTCTAAATTATATATCTCCATGGATCATTGGCATTTCTTTTTTTCTTTTCTTTTTTTTTTGGTAGTGGAGATTGAACTCAAGGGCACTTGACCACTGAGCCACATCCCCAGTCCTATTTTATGTTTTATTTAGAGTCAGGGTCTCACTGAGTTGCTTAGCACCTCACCATTGCTGAGGTTGGCTTTGAACTTGCTGTTCTCCTGTCTCAGCCTCCCTAAGTGCTGGGATTACAGGCTTGCACCAACACACCCAGCTGGTATTTCTTTATCAATGTAATCTTCTGTAGCCCAACTTATTTTTGCCCAACATTTTGTGAAACCTGTTTATACTCAATTACAAATGAATGTCATTCTTTCGATTGATTTTCTGCATTATCAGCTGCTTCTTCTTCCTTTTGACATCTTCTCCTCCCTTATATACTGTGCTCTCAATATCTCCTTACCTTTCTCTTCCCATTCTGACAATTTATTCCTCAGATTCTTCCAGAGCTGTTCTTCCACCACTTGCCCCATTCATGTGGGGGCAGCCAGGGTTCAGTCCTCAGCTTACAACTGCTCTCATCCTATCTACTCTCTCTGACATTTTCTTGGCCACTTCCACAGCCTTAAGTTCAAATTTTATGACGCCTATTTATGACTTCCAGTTTTATGACTCGAATTTATGTCTCCAATATCCCTCGCTCAGACCTCTCCCCCCAGACCATGTCTATATTTCTCATTGCCTATTGGACATCATAAAACAGATGGCAGTGGCCATTGAAGAATCAACACTTCCAAAAACAAACACATGATCTCTCCTGTCATCCTTCCTCAAGTTAAAAAATAAACAAATAAATTAAAACTTCTCTTTGTTTTCCTTGTCTCTGAAAATGTCCACTTTTCTCACTGCTTGCACAACTCTGAAATGTAAGATTCACTGGATTCCTTCCTCTTATTCACACCCACAGTAAATTAATCCCCAAACATGATTCTGCTTATCAGATATTGATTTAACCCATCACTTCCTCTTCATGCTAATGGCAATGCTTAACTAAAGCACAAGTTATTTGTTGATTGAAATTATTGCAGTGTCTATGCCCTCCTGATTGATGTGGTTAATTTTATTCAGTTCTCTTTTCGATGTATCTATCCTTCATTCAGATGTCGGAGAAAATTTTTCAGAAATTTCTTTGCTATTCTATATATACTCTTGATTGTTCTCCATCATATCTAGGATAAAGACTAAATCCTCTAACTGGGATCTAAAGCAGTTTAGTGGAATTTAACTCTGTAGATCCATATTTTGTCATCTCTCTACTCTTACCCAATGATTAGTGCACACACTCCCCAAGAGCATGGGTGTGCACACATGAACACATTTCATATACCAGCCACACTAAAATTAAATACAATGATTGGATGGCTCAGTTCTGTTTTCTTGCTGCCTGTACTGAACTCTGTTGTAAGTGTAGTATTTCTATTAAAGCAGTTTCAAATTCTAAATATACAAATGAATGTACACAGTCCAAAGATAGAAATTTGCTACTGTAAATTTCTAGGTTGTTATACCATGCTACTGTTTGCCCTAGAAAAGTGAGTATTTCTATTCATGATAGTCTAATTTTCAGTCCAGCTTGATGTAGGGATGTGCCTCAGCAAACGATAATGGATTTGTATTGTCTCTAAAATTCCTTTGCTCTCTGATAATATGATAGGTGGTTTTTCTTTCTCTCTTAGACTATCAATTGATTTTACAACAGAAACTGCTATTTTAGATTGTCTGCCATTATTTATTCAGTAACTGAATTTAGCACCCAATTTTTGCTGGTTAGTTATAAAAGGAAAAGTGGACTTGTGAAGTGGAGCAAGAACATTTTGAGCCAGTTTCCACTTCTGGAGTAACCATGATGCAACAGTGGAAGGCACCAGGATCAGAAAGAGTAGATAACACATGTATTACCTCACTGCAAATTCACTAGCCTTTTTTTGTCTAAAATCAGAAAGGCAATGACAACAATAATAGTTTGCAGCAATAATTTTTGCAGAATTGTCATATATGGATTCCTTGTCATGGTCTTAGACAGCTGCACCCTTGTTCTCCAGAGCTATTGGGGCAGATAATTTTCCATAAAAACTCAGGTTCCACATCATCATTGCTCCTAGAGATCCTTCTTGACTCAACTCATCTAAATTGGAAGACAGCTTTCTGTGAACCTACTGCACATGCATATCACATCCTTTAATATACTGTGGGTAACTTTGCATTGCCATTTCTCTCTAGTCTACCAGGATGTGAAGAAAAGAATTCTGAACTCTGTGACCTGGTTAAGCCTATTACCTGGAGAAGATTACATAATTGTTAATAGTTTTAAAAAGAAAGAATTAAATAAGGAGACGAGGAAAAAAGGGAGGGAGAGAAAATAGCAGGAAAAACTGAAGAGAGAAGGAAGTAAGGAAATGGCTTTACTTCCCTGAAGATACTGTACAGCTCACACTCAAGCTTCCAACCCATCTTAACTGGTACATTCATTCCTGTTGTGACATCTTGATGTTACAGTGTTGAAAATAACTCCTCAGAGCAAGACTGAGCTGTTATTTTTGCCTTCCAGTTTACCTTTGTGTAACAGTACAATGAAGTAATAGTCTTCGTTTTTAAAACGTCTTTACCTGGATATTAGATGACATATCATAACTCTACCAAAGAAATTGTTATGGCCAATTAGGTGAATGATTATTACTTTAAAAAGTCATTAAATAGTTTTAATGATGGACATTAATAGCTCCTTTGGAGCTGTTAGTTGGATCAATAATTCATATTTTAAAAATACTCTAAGTACATATTTTTAAATTACATTATTAGAGCTTTCATAGTCAATATCTTCTGAAGAAATAGTTAACAGTTTTGTGATTCAGTATATATCTATGTCAAAGGCATATTAAATTACTATTAAATTAATATTAAATTTAAAAGTAAATTATTCAGTCTCTTATGATAGAAGTAATAAATATGTAGACCTTGAGAAATGTAGAAAATTCTTATTATGCTTTTATAAACAATTTAGTATTTAAATATATTTATATAATCATGAATATTTGCAATATAACTGGTCTCCAGTCAATATTTCTTGAAATAGAGCTTTTTCAAATAGGTGAGGAGACAAAGGTAATCACTAAAATAAATAAGTATATTTCTGTTGTAAGGGCTTTCAAACATGCTTTAAGTCATGCATTATTTTACATAGAAATTTAATGTGATTTTTGTAAAGATGTAGTCAAATTAGAGACAAATGATTTGGGCAATTCTTATTTCACACAGGTACAAAATTCCTTTGCCCGATTATACCTAGTTCCCATTGGTTTACCTGCTTTATTTTGGGTGGTAATTTTCATTACTTTTCTGTAAATTTAGCACATATTTTTGGATTCAGGAGGATACTTCTGGATTGCTTATCATGTGGCAAGACACTCTGCAAACCTTCTTTTTTCCTTCAAATATTATTTACTTAGCCAGCACAGCAATCCAGAATGTTTTGATATTGTTCTTAAATTTCCTAGTGAAGAAATTACCATCTCTTACCATCGCTCAGAAGGTGACACTAGAATTTGGATTTAGTCTTCTAATCACATGTTGAGTGTTCCTCACTGGTGCAGAGCTGCCCATATTAGCCATTTCCACATGCCCGCCCTCTCCACCAGCAAGAACAAATGCTGCTTACAGGAACTCTAAGTCAGCATTAGTCTGGGCACTACTGCAGTGGAACCAACATAAACTACTAAATAGCCTATATCTACCGTTTGTTTGCCTTCCTCAAATTTGCCACACCTAGAGACCCAAAGTCCTTTTCCTTTATCTTGTCAAGTCTCTAAAAATGTACTATTCTTTGCTGAAAATTCTGTATAAGACTGAATCCCAAGCTGCCTCTTTGAGAATAACTCATTCCCTGAGAATTTCTCATGAATATAGGTTGAGCATACCTAATTAGAAAATCTGAAATCTGAAACTTTTTAATCATCATATTTTAAATTTTTATGCATTTCAGAGCTTGGATTTTTCTATGAGGGGTGCTCAAAAATCTCCACAAATATTCCAAAATCTGAAATACTTCCGGTCCCAAATATTTTGGGTAAGAGATATATAACCAGTATATGAAATGTGTTAATATATTTGTTTCTCTTGTTAAATTTTTTTTTTTTTTTTTTTGGTTACAGGATCCATTCCACATCCAAGCTAAGAATCCAAAGGGTAGAGAGAAAATTATTTTTCTCCTTATACAACTCAAAAAGATGAAATATGTTTCTGGTGGTTTTTCAGATATTTATACTGCATATCCTTTGGGGGTTGGAGTGGGATTGAACCTAGGGCACTTAACCACTGAGCCACATCTCCAGCCCTTTTTAATTTTTATTTTGAGATAGGGTCGTGCTACGTTGCTTAGGACTGCAACTAATTTGTTGAGGCTGGGTTTGAACTCGGGATGCTCCTGCCTCAGCCTCCTGAGCTGCTGGGACTACAGGCATATGCCACTGCACTTTGCTTATATTACATATCTTAATATCATTTTAAAGTGCCTATTTATTTACTCTTCCAAATGTCATCACCTGTGCCAATCCTAGTTCAGTTTTTAAACATTTCCTTTTCCTCTAAAGCTTACCATTTTTTCCTTGATGTCAGTGCTGTCTCCTCCTGCTCCCTTCTTTCCCATCTACCCATGCAGAGATTCTCTTTCTCCTTTGCTTTTCCCTCTTCCCCACTTTTCTCTTTTCCTTTCCTGCTCAGTGTCTCACGGATTTTTATTCCTTCTCATGTAGAGCAATCAGCTCAGTTTTATCTTTTATTCAAAAGTCAGAATGAAAATTCATCAAAGTCATTAAAAATGTTTAAAAGGACCAGAACCTAATAAAGCAGCTTAGTAGCCTTCGTCTCTTATGAAAGTAGACCTGAGTGGATCAGCTTTACAGAGAAAGAGACAGAGAGACTCAGGGGAGGGAGGTAGTGGAGAAAGGGAGACAGAGATTTTTATAAGAATGGTATTCCTCTGTTTTTTTTTTCTTAGAAAACTTGGAATAGAACCACCATTTGAGCCTGCTAGCCCACTTCTAGGTCTATACCAAAAGACTTAAAAACAGCATACTACAATGACGCAGCCACTTCAATGTTTATAGCAGCTCAATTCACAATAGCTAAATTGTGGAACCAACCTAGATGCCCTTCGATAGATGACTGGATAAAGAAACTGTGGTATATATACACAATGGAATATTACTCAGCAATAAGAGAGAATAAAATTATGGCATTTGCAGGTAAAT
>PVHX01022231.1:0-28087 GCA_004024805.1 Geosciurus inauris | reverse complement strand
CTGCCTGTAGTTACCACCCAACTAATTCATAGTGGAGTAATCCACTGATTAGGTTATAGCTCTCATGATCTGATCATTTCACCTCTGAACATTCTTGCATTGTCTCACACATGAGCTTTTGGGGGACACCTCATATCCAAATCATAACTGTAGATACCCCACTGTGTGTAGAACACCAGAACTTATTCCTTTATCCTCTCCACCTCCTGCCCTTTCCAGCCTCTAGGAATCACTATTCTATATTCAGATTGACTTTTTTAGCGGCCATATGTGAAAAAGAATACCCTGTTCCCTCATCTTTAAAATGGGTATAATGTCAGATCCATCAAAGGCTCATTATGAAAATTTAATTAGAAAAATATGAATCACATAGCCAAATAATTATGCTTTCAGGCTTAAAACATAGAGAAAGCTTAAACATAAACATAGAAATGGATTTATTTTCTTTGTGTATCTTTTGCATCCCCATCATTAACACAGCATCTATAATAGCAGGCATTCATTAAATCTTTGTTAAATAAGTAAGTGAACAAAAAAAAAGACTTTATTAATTTGCTGAATGGGTAATTAATGAAACCTTTGCAGGTTTAGCACTGTACCATATGCACAAACATTAAAGAGAATCGTACTGTGATTACATTGAGCCTGATGCATTTTCCTACTGTTGAGCATCTTGTTGTGAATTACACAGCTTTTTCTCGGCCAGACATTTTTCCGCAAATGTGTTACTCCCAAAATGAGGCCAGAATTTGCATGAACAGTGTTTTGGTATTAAGCACTGGATTTATTAGGATGAACTATTTTTATAGGGCTTTCTGAAACATCATTATATGGACAATACAATCTTATCTCCCTTTAGCCGAAGAGTATTGGCAATGCAATTTGGGGAAAGTTTATGTGAACAGCTTTAGTTCCTTGGTTGTGTCTTGTTTTGTAAATAAATTATTATGTTAAGGAGATGATTTGTTTCCAACTTGACATTGATAAAGAACATGTGAAGTATGCAAAAATAAATAAATAAAAGTAAGCCCTTTGGTGAGTGAGCCTACATACTGATAGAAAAAGCTGTTTCCCAAAGAGAAACATTTGAATCCTCTAGTAAAAGCCCCAGCTGTGCATGTTGGCACATGCCTTAAATCCCAGTGACTTAAGAGGCTGAAGCAAGAGAACTGGAAGTTCAAGGTCAACCTGGGCAACTTAGTGAGACTCTGTCTCAAAATAAAAAATGAGAAGGGAATGGGAATGTAACTCAGTGGTAGAGTGTCCATGGATTCAATCCCTAGTGCTGCAAAAGAAAAGGAGGAGGAGGAGGAGAAATCTGTGAGACTGTTTTATATATTTTAATATATTTAATAAATTTATCTTGGCAGAGACTTTGGAGGACTGCTAAGTAGTATAGATCAAAAGCCTTAAACTTTCCGGGGAGAGATGGTATATGCTTGTACCCAGTGACTGGGAGTCTGAGGCAAGAGGATTGCATGTTCCAGGCCAGCCTGGGCAATTTAGTGAGAACCGGTCTTAAAATAAAATATATAAATACAGGGCTGAGGACGTAGGGCAATGGTAGAGCGACTCTGGTTCAATCCCCAGTACCACAAAAAGAGGGTAGGGGGAGATGGCCCCAGGCATGTGATGACTTCATGTATCTAAAAGGCATCAAAGTTTGAGAATGTGTGGTGTGTAAAGGTCTGTCCAGGCCTTACACAGATGGAATGCTAACAAGAAATGGGAGAAGGGGCACTAATCCCTGGGGCCTCCCCAGCTTCTCTCCATTTCTCCTTGTCATTCCATCTTGGCAAAGGCCTGGTTAGACCACTGGGGTCTTTAACAGAGATACTTTCAGCAATTCCAGAATCTTTCTTGTGTCCTATGTAAAAAGTTCAGAGTGATACATAATAAACTACATGAAAACTCTTTCAGCCTTGACAAGTTTTCTGAAGAAACTGATGCCAAACCCAATTGTAACTCTTTTGCCATAAACTTTAAAGAAAGTTCTCTCTTGAAACTATATTGATACTTAGAAAAAGCTTTGAAATCCAAATGTCATGTATCTCTCATTTCAGTAGATAATTGGGGAGGGAAAACAGTCTAAACACAATTAGCTCATAGGTTCCTTCCACTGAAGCTGGTATGAGATGTTAATTTTTTTTAACATCTTACCTAGCTAAGTTAACCTAGAAAAAAGAATGACAACTGTGTTAAATTGTAAAATTATTCCATCTTTTATTTTATAACTCTTTATACTATACAGTTATTTCACTGAGTTTGTCTTATCTAATTTGACAACCATTTGGAGGGAACTTCTCTCTAAGCATTGAGAATACAAAGTAGAATAAGGAACAGACTTTATCCTCAATGAATTTTCAGGTTAATGAACGAGATTATCATGGGAAGATTGGTTATAAACTCTAAAAACATATATGAAGAATAATTAATTCTCCTTAGCGCGAGATGACTAGAGGGAGGAGTTGTCATTTGAGTTAAGAATGTTGAGGGGTGAAGGGGAATGTGTCAAAGACCATCCTGAAATGAACAGAGGTAATGAGTCATTGGGGAATTTACCACACAGCCTGGCGTGACCAATGGGTGGTGGCAGCAGTGGCAGAGGCTATAGCCAGAACAGAAACTTTGTTAGTAGAGGGTGGGTGACAATTATCCATATTTTACATGTGGCTTCGCCAAACTGTAGCAAGCTGAGGAAGGCCCTTATATCCCTTCACCAATGTTTTATTGAGTTCCCAGCCATCTACCAGCAGTATTTCCAGGCCTGGAAATGAGACTTCTTGATTTTATAGAGTTTACATCCTAACTAGGTAAGATAGACAACAACAACAAAAAAAGGTAAAAAATAATATGTTTAGAAATGGTTGATATTATGCAGATTACTAAAGCTGGGTAGTGCAATAGAAAATAACTAGGTAGTACAATTAGAAAGGATGATCAGGAAGATCCTCTCCAAAGACCTTACATTTAAGCTGAGAACTGAATCAATATCTATCTCTCTGTCTCTCTCCCCTCCACATACACACACACACACACACACACACACACACACACACACAGTTAAACATACAAAGATATGAGGGAAGAGCAATCCAGGAAGAAGTACAAAGGTCCTGAGGAGAAAGCAAGTGAATATGTTCTAGGAGTAGAAAGAAGGCCAGGGTGGCTGGAGTATAGGCAGCTTTGTTCATGTATCAGGTAGTTATTGCTGCATAACAAACTATTCCAAAGCTTCATTATTTAAAACAACAATGATTTCTTTCACTAACTATTCTGCATGTCTCAACTAGGTGGCTCTCTATGAATTTGTGGTCAGCTGTGGGTCATGTAGTTAACTTTGCTGATCTTAGCTAGCACCCCTAACATTTCTGGAGCCTTGACTGGAATATATGAACTGACTCAATTCTGCTCCCTGTGTCCTTCATCTTTCAGTGGGCTAGTCCAGCTTAGTGAGTGAGAGTAAAGGGGCCTGAAGAGCAGAGGCAGTCAGGTCTGTTGAGACCTAACCCCAGAACTAGCACATCAATTCTTCCAGATTCTATCTCAGAGTAAATATCAAAGTAAGTCATATAATTAGTCCAGATTCTAGGGAGGAGGGAACAGATTCTGCTTTTTGACGAAGGCAGCTGAAAAGTCATGTTGCAAAGGAAAGAATTTAGGAAGGAGTGAAGTATTGTGGTCACTTTTGTGCAGACTATTATGAAATTGGAGAGTCTAGACAGACACAAATTAGAGAAGACCTGACCATCTCTACTGCTTAGCTCATGACTAGAAGAAAAGTGAGATAATGGGGAGGTTCTCTTTTGATATGACTGTAAAATATCAGGATATGGTAGCAAGAAGGTAATAAAAGCTGTAATAATCTTACATAATTGATTTGTTGATCCAGTTACAATCTTATCATCTCTACCACATTCTCAAAAGTTAATAGAAGAGTTGAAATTTAAAAGCATGCCTCCTATCACAGAAGTCCTTCCATCCCCATACTGTCCCCTTGATTAAAGGCCCTCTGAGACATTTGTTGCCATACCAAATAGGCTTAGATATGCAAATTCAGACCTCTGAAATTTTACCACTTCCTTCAGACACTGAATCTGGAGTTTTGGTTATTATTACACAGTAAAATAATTGATGATCACAAATAAGTATGATAATATTTCCTTTATTATTTGATATCCTCAGCCATTTAAAACAGTTTATTAAAATAATATGGGAGTACTTACCTTGTTCATCTTACCCTGGTCACTAAATTGTCAAAAGTAAATGTTTCCAGCTGGGCGCCATGGCTCATGCCTGTAATTCCAGCACTTTGGGAGGCTGAGACAGGAGAATGGCAAGTTCAAAGCCAGCCTCAGCACTGGCCAGGTGCTAAGCAACTCAGTGATGCCCTGTCTCTACATAAAACACAAAAATAGGCCTGGGGATATGGCTCAGTGGTCAAGTACCCCTGAGTTGTTCAATCCTCAGTACAAAAAAAAAAAAAATGTTTCCAATCTGTGCATGTGCAGTTAAACAATATTTTTCTTCCATTGGAATATAGTTCTCAAAATTGGTCTGTTCCCTCACTGCATAGTAATTTCCTTGAGATCAGGAACTTGGTCTTCCTCAACTTCATGTCCCCAGTAAGGTCACATAGCACCCTGCCCAAGCAATCCATCAAAAAAATTATGGACTGAATGAATGAAATCTTTCCTGTGGATAGAGAAGATGCAAATAAAAGTTATCAATGAGGATGTGGGGAAAAAGATACACTCATGCATTTTTGCAACTTAGTAAAACCACTCTGGAAAGCAGTGTGAAGATTCTTCAAAAAACTAGAAATGAAACCACCTTATGACCCAGTTATCCCACTCCTAGGTATTAATCCAAAAGAACTAAAATCAGCATACTGTAGTGATACAGGAACATTAATGTTTACAGTAGTGCAATTCATAATAGCCAAGTTTAGAACCCTCCTGTCTGCCTGTCAATACATGTATATATAAAGAAAATGTGGTATATATACACAATGGAGCTTTACTCAGCCATAAAGAAGAATGAAATTATGATATTTGCTGGTAACTGGAATTAGATTACATCATGCTAAGTGAAATAAGCCAGATTCAGAAAGTTAAGGGTCTGAATGTGTTTTCTCTTATGTGGAAGCTAGACCAAAACAAGGAGGGCAAAGGGGGGGGGGACAATCCCATGAAAATAGAAGGGAGATCAGTGGAGCTGAGGAAGGAAATTGAGGGGGAGGAAGAAGGAATAGGAAAAAAGAGGAACTGTGGAATGAAATCGACTGAATTATGCTATGCACATATATGAATATACCACAGTAAGTTTAATTTTCTGTACATACATAAAACACTACTTTAAAAAAAAAACTATACATACATAGAAGAAAGACCAGTAGAGGAAGGGAAACATAGAAAGGGAGGAGGAGAGGGAAAGGGGAAGTATTGGGGACTGAGTGAAGCAAACTATGCTCTATGCTTGTATGATTATGTCAGTGAACCCCAATATTATGTCTAATTATAATTCACTAATAAAAATTAAAAACTAAATTAACAGTAAAAATATCAGAAAGATTCAACAACTACAGTGGCTTGAGGTCAGTAAGTGCAGAACAAATCTCCTTTGAAATCCTCCAATTACATCATTGTGTGTTAACTGATCATCATAATGCAAACTCTCTACCTTTAAGAAAAAAGGTTAATTTCTATTCTGGCTTCTAGTTGATTTTGAAAGGTTTCCATTGAAAACATCTACTTTTTAAATCCATTTAATGCCAAATAGATAAGTTCCATTTCCTAGAAAAAAGTTTTTACTTAAGTGGAGTAATTTATTTCCTGGTAATTCCTGATAAATACTACATGAATATCTCATATATATGTATTTCTTAGAGTTTAAGTGTCTGTAACTTGTTTGTTGTCCCATTAGGGGCAGTGAAGGGGCAAGTGGTGTCATCACCATTTAACCGATTATAAGCTTGCAAGGTGACCCAACATGTAGATGACTGAATCTAAAAGTGGGTGATTTATCATTTCATTCTGGAAGAATGTGAAGATGTTCTCAGCTCTTAGGATGCCCCTTGGGCCATTGAAGTTCATGTTGACAGTGATGTATGTGCCTTTTTTATGTGGTTTATAACGGATAGATCGGGGCTAGGAAAAGAACCTGTATCTTCTGACCCTGGTACATTCTGTTTTCAGAAACATAACCCCCACACCTGTATGACTGTGCAAGGAAACTAGACCCAAGAGAAATAAGAAAGTGAATGTTTTAAAAGACATCAAACAATGGCTCCAAATATGATTTTGATAGATTCAGGAATATCTCTAGAGAATACTTCTTTTTTCTCATTTGCCTCATCTATAATTGGCATATACTCTAAATGCCATTGGAATCACTTGCTCAAAAGATCTGCACATTCAGTGTGTACCCATAGCAGGCCTAACTAAACAGAGGGACCCAGATAAATAAAAGATGTTCTGTTCGGTTTTTATAACCTGACTGCTTTTTTCTGCAGCCTCTATTATTGAAAATCATCTATTCTGGCTGCAAACACATCCTTTCTTCAAAGGGCCTTCACAAAGCAGGTGACACTGAAAGGCAGCTTCTCTCCTTTTTTCAGGTTTAGAGACTAGATTTTATGGAGTTCAAAACTCAGAAGTCACCTCTCCAATTTGGCCCAGTCTTCCTGTCAGACCCAAATTCTGAAACCAGTGTGGGAGCTGTCACAGGGATGACAAACTCAAAGCCTGGAAGACTGGGGACTTTGGATCCCTTGTCATGTTGAAGAAGTAAATCGTTTCTTCTCCACCAGTGCGCTTCTCTTTTGAGGGCCATTAACAACATGTTCTTTAAAAACCATTTAATACTTTCCAAATATACTCCCAAGCCCATTAACTCATTTGATCCATTTATCAACCCTAGAAAGTCAGCAGGCCAAATATTAACATTATTTAATAAATGAGAAAGTGAGGCACAGAGTGTGCAAACAACTAGCTCAAGGACAAACAGAAACCTACCAGGACAACAAAAATCAGCAGAACTGGCCCCTAACTGGGGAATTTTCCACTTTTTTATGCCCTTCAATATGATCAGAGAAGAGGTACAGTCATAACAAGCAATGGGAAGGGATGGAGTGGTTCCAAGAATATTTTAGCTACAGCCACCAAGTCGGTCCCAAAGAAACTGCAATTAAATTGGGAAATGGAGCAGGCACAGCTCTGTGTCTGGAGTTCTAAAACCGTGAGATTTATATATGTTCCAAACCCAAGTCTTTTCCCTCTCTTTTCAGAACTCTTCCCACAAGGACTAACTTTATTTCCTAAAAGGAGTATTTGGGTCACTATCCTAATCAAAGTGTCTTCCTCCCTGAATTCACCATTAAGGTGAATGCTGTCCACTAAAAATACAAAGGGAGCCACATGGGTGATCTTATATTTTTTAGTAGGCACATCTTGAGAAGTAAGACAAGGCAACTAAAAGTAATTTTAATAATCTATTTCATATAACCCAACATATCCCAAATATTATCATTTGGATGTGTAATCTATATATTCACAAGATATTTGCATTCTTATTTCTATCCTTAGTCTTCAAAATCCAATGCATATTTTCCTTTCACAAGACAGCATGTCTTGTACCACCACATCTGAAGTGGTTCAGAACTACATATGGCCAGTGGCTGACCACAAAGCTCCAAAAGAGCACATGAACTACACCTCAGATTTTATGAAATTATCCCTTCAGGGATGTGCTTACCTTCTTCCTCCCACCCTTGCTGCTCCTGACCTCCATCACCACTGGGGACCCCAAAAGCAGCTCATAGTTTTGTTCCCAAGTGGGCCTGCTGGCAACACTAAGCCCACGAGGGAGCAACTGACAAGACCACCTAATGGCGTGTTTGGTGGAAAAAGCAGAGAGGTCATCAAACAGCGCAAACTTGAGACCACTTCCTCCTCCTCATCAACCTTGTTCCCCAACCTGTTTGCAGCCTGGAGAGAGGAGAGACCTCCAGGGGTGCTTTTTGGGTCACTACATGGTGATTCACTCAACAGTGGCCCATAATTTACAAAGTTTCTCTCTGCAAGTCAACTATTGCTAATGGCAGGCCAACATTAATGTTGTGCTCACGGACTAGAAGATAAAAAAGTGGATGTTTGTTCGGTCAACGCATTGAAAAATCCAGGCCCAAACCCATTTACAGAACATTTCCTAGTAGATAAATGAGACATAAATCATGTGTACCTGCCTATAAATGAATAGCTTGCATACACAAGGTAAACTGAAATCTCCATTTTTCAGCCGAGACTGAAAAATTTTCAGTGACTAATGGCATGCTTTTGTTTCTACTGAAGACCAAGTGCCTCTTTGCAATAGGAAATAGACCTAAGCCTTGCTCCCTAACCTGCCCCCTCCTCAAAGAGGCTGAATTACTCCTAGTATTAACATATATTGCCAGACAAATATGCTAAGTAATCAAAAACAGCAATTTTAGCCATTAAACTCTCTCTTGAAATGGCCCCTTGCTAGAGAGATGGACCTCCAATTTAGCAATTTCAGGATTTCCTATCTGGGTTGACTTCTTTTCTATGTGAGCTTTTCATTGTGTGTTTCATTAGGCATCAATTTTGCAATATCAAGAGAAAAACCAAAGCCAAGAATGAAAACAATGCTTGGGCATCTATATTTAAACTGGGAATGAATCAAGACAGGCAGATTTTTCCAAATCTAAAGGACGTGAAATATTTCCATCCCAGGCAACATTTCCCATCCATCTAAAAATCTCATCAGTTTGGACACTGTGGACTAAAAGGGCACTGACTGAGTTTTGCTCTGAATAACTCTGAGTTACTGCCTCCAACTGATGGATTTCAGGAGGGATACGTTCAAGCCCAGTGGCTCAAAGTGAGGGGCAGTTTGGTTTTTGGCTTGTCTGTGAAAGTGGGTTTGTTTTTTCTTTTATTGCACATTAAACCAGATGAGCCCAAAGATACCAGTTGTTACTTTTGAATGATTTTTTTTTAAAAATTACATCTCTAGCAAAGGATATCGATTTATACTATTGATTTTTTTAAAGACTCTTTCCAATTCTCCAGTGTCTGCTAGTCACTGGCCTCAAAAATTAAATTTTCACATGTTGTGTTTGCCACTTAATGTTATCAGGTGCTGCTTTAATGTTTACTCATCCAAGCGTGTGACTCCCTTCATGCTTGCCAGCATCTAATGTTCCTTTTGTGTTAGCAAAATTGCTCCTTGGGGATGTGCTGATTATTAAATTACAGAAATAGAGATTTAGAGTAGACCTAAGGAAGGACTTACCTTAAAACCAGAGATAGTAAATGCTGAAAAGGCTTTTCAAATAATTCCTGAAATGAGCCAGGGAAATAAGCAATTTGACATAGAAAGTCTGTGCACTCCTTTCTGTATATCCCTCCAGCCTGGTTCCCAGAGCCCAGGCTGATGACTTCAGGAATAAGTCCAATGGCTAATCTCTCTGCTCTTTTGCTTTGACATGAATTTTATGGAAGGGCCTCAATCTCAAAAAGTAGGGTGATGGAAGTCTCCATGAATGTGTCTGTTGGGGTGGAAGAGACTGGCTACGCAAAGGATATGAATAAAGAATAGGAGGGAAGCTGGGCGCGGTGGCACACGCCTGTAATCCCAGCACTTTGGGAGGCTGAGACAGGAGAATCACGAATTCAAGGCCAGCCTCAGCAATGGCGAGGCGCTAAGCAACTCTGTGAGACCCTGTCTCTACATAAAACACAAAATAGGGCTGGGGATATGGCTCAGTATTCGAGTACCCCTGAGTTCAATCCCCAGTGCCAAAAAAAGAAAAAAAATAGAAGAGGAAGGAAAAAAGTAGGAAATTCAGAACCCAGAAAATCACGAGTGATGGTCTTCGCAAAGTTGTTTGTGGAAGTGAAATGTGAACTCGGTTGATCATGGATCCTTTTCTGTGGTAAGGGAATCCCTGAAAGGCGGATCACTCTCTTACCCTCCAGAGGGGGGCGCACTCACAGCAAGACTACCGCCGTATGCACTTTTCACCAAGGAAGTCCAGGCCCCTCAGGGTGAAGCGGGGGCCTGCCATACCCCATGCAAACTGAGCTGCCTTTTGCTTACCCTCTCTTCTGTATCCTCTACTTTCCTCACCCCTCCAGCACTGGAAAAAAAAAAAAAAAAAAGACAGGGGCAGAGTCCTGTAACAAACACAGCTCCAGGGCTGAAATGGGCAAGAGAACAAGGGAGGTGCCTAAAGTTAGGACTTGCCCATCCTCAGACTAATGATGTATATTTAGTAAATAAATGAAAAAAAAGAGAAAGCAAACGTTGGCGTGAGGTATAATCCAGACAGTACCACTGGAGTGAGGTTTAAAGTGAATCATCATCTAGTCCTCTTGTAAGATGTAAAACTTTTCACTTCCCGGTAGCTGCCAAATGTTCCCCAGGTCCCACCACATCCAGTGTGAATCCAAGGCCAGTTCAGATACACCTGCCATGCATGCACAGGAGCACAGGTATCCAAGGGTTCCCTGGACATGAAAGCTCTGTTCACTTCCCAGCATTAAAGATTAACCACTGGGGATTTGCTGGCATCTTTATTAACAACTCAATCATCACTGCTAACAACTCCATCATTACAGCTGGGAGCAAGCATGTCACAGAGGTTAACAACAGCCTCTCTAGTCAGGCCGCCAGTTCCTCTCCTAAACCTTATCTTCTTTACGGCTCATTCCTCACCCGTCAGATGGAAATCACAGTTGTCCTGACTTCATCGGGTTGCTCATGCATCAAAGGCACTCAGTGCCTTGTGTGGACAAGTTGTGCCTACTTGGTAAATATTAGCTACCATCCCCACAGCGCCTGCTGTCACACATCTCTGTTCTCACTTCCCTCTGGATTATACTTGATCCAGTGCTAGGTGGATGTGAGTGAAAAACAACATGGATGCAGTTATTTATCCATGTAATTCAAATGTTCAGAAATTATATGCATATATATGTATATGCCTTGACGCTGTTTTATGACTCCAACTCACTTGTAGGGATGTATGTTCTCTGCTTGTAAGATACATCCTGATCCTGAATCCTGGGGAGGGATGCTAAGTTGTTAGCACTCTAGGGTCCCTTAGAATCAGACCATCAGACGTGTATATCAACCTATGTGAGTTTCAATCTCTTGACAAGGGCACATGCAGGTGGAATAACACTAAGCAAGCGCTTGAATAATTTTCTTCAGATAGCAGGCTGGAAAGCATACCCTTAACTTATTTATTTTTCTTCCCAGACTCCTTTGTACCCTATCAGAACTTTTTGGCAATCACCCCAAATAAACTACTTGTTCTCAAACCCCACAGTTGGTCCAATTCTAGGAACTAGAGTGCTGACAACTTAGCATCCCTCCCCAGGATTCAGGATCAGGATGTATCTAACACAGAGAAAAAACACATCCCTACAAGTGAGCTAGGGTCAGAAGACAGTGTCAAAGCATGCTTGGTCACTGAACCAGTCATGCCTCCTTTTCTCTAACACTGTTCCCATTCCTCTGATATCATGATTTGACAGCTAGATTGGAAGCGTCACACATAAGGAGATTATTTTGTTGCATAAGCAATTCTTGGGATGTGCAGTCTAATTTTCAAAGAAACTCAGCCCAACAGCCAAAAGTCATTTTAAAAATTAATTCTGCATTTCCTAACTTCTCTCAATGCTAAAGGATACATTTCTTAAAGTCTATTTTTCTCTTCCCCTTTTCCCCACCTAATTGAAGTCATCACATCTCTTCTTGCCCTGACACCTCCCTGTTCCCTGAACACTCTGTCCTGAAGACACCCTGCTCCAATCTGTTTCTTCAGCTGTTAATTCAGTAAATCAACCTATCCTGTCCACATGCATTAATTTTCTCTCAGCTTCCAAAGTCTCCACAAGAAAGAAAAATTGGGGAGCTGACTCATTTGTTCCCCAGTACAAAGTGGTAAGCATGAGAAAGAGAAATGTGAATATTTATATATAAATAATTCTTGCCCCTATTAAACTCTCCTTCCTAGAACATCCTGCGAACTCTGTAAGTAGAGTTCCCATATTTGTTTAAATTATCCAGAACTCCTTCTTTTCCCAGTTTATCTCTCCTTTACTTTTCTTACTGGAGTGGGATAATTTCTCAAAATTATGGCTGATTCTTGCTGTGTCCATTGTGTCTCTCTTGGCAAACCTGGATTTGGAAAATGGGTAACTAAATTTTCATTTATTAGAAGTGTTTTTTCTTTCAGTGGCAGCTGCCATCTGTTCCTTTCCACCTCAGTGTAATTCCCTCCCCATCCCTCTAACATCCTCTTGAGATGTTTTCATTCCAGTTGCCCTTTATTTGTGCATTCAATGGTCAGACATTCTTTGAAAGAGGAGAAATAAGAAGTAACTAAAAATAGAAATAATAATAAAATATTAACCCAAAATAAAAAGAGACATGGGGAAAGCTTTTTAAAAAGAACATGAAAACAAGGCATGAAAGGTTTAAAATGTTTTTTTAACAAAATATTTTAAATGACTTTTTAAGAAAGATTTAGATTCAGGAAGGACAATTGGGGAATGGCTGAAAAGAAGAAGAAGAATCAAATAGCTAGAGGATAACCTGGGGCAGAGATTAAGTGTTTCAGAAGAAAAACAAAATGTTTGCTTGATTTTATTTTCCAGAAATAAAAATGTTTGCTTGATTTTATTTTCCAGAAATAAAAATGTTTGCTTGATTTTATTTTTCTTTTAAAAGTTTATTGGTCATTCCAATGTGTTTTGATTTCTCAAACATCTCTGAGGTTACCCGTGAGTTCTGCTCCTCCACATGTTGAAGTTTGAACATTGGAGAAGCATACCAAGGCAGGCATATTTGAAAAGGTTTATTTGAAAAGGCATAACATAGACTTCTCCCAGGAGGGAGGGGGCCATAGCTGGTATCCTGGTATCCCCAGAAGTACACACGTATTGCCTTTTTATATATCCTAGGCTTTCTTTGTTCTCCTGCTCTCTTCCCCTTATCTCTCCTTCCTGCCTACATGACTAGGCTCAGGATGTTTGGTGGGATGACCAAAGAGCAAGGGTAGGGGAAAGGGCCCAAGTGTAATTAATAACTCATTGGGACAGGTTACCTTAGTAACTGGTTGGAACAGGGGTGATAAAGGTGGAGGAAGGGCTCTGGAGGCATTAGCATTTCAATACTTCTCCAAATTGGCCTCCCTGATCCCACCTGACTCCATTTATCTATCTACACTGACTGCCTGTCTAATTCTGGCTCCATTTCCTGTGTCCATCCTGGGCTTTGGATATAACTTAGTTGGACAACTGGGTATATTTTAGGATCTGCCGTCCAAGTTACATGCTGACTTATTTGCTTACAATGGGCTCCCAGCTGGAACACAGTTCTGAATGCCAAAGAAAACCGAGGACAGAACAACGCTTCCAATTTCATTTCCATCCATAATGTGGTCAAAGAAAATCCTAGTCCTTGAACTTGCCATGCAACATTCAGAGATTCTGCAGAGGCTTCATGCCTGCCCTTTATAAGAGACAAGGGAGAGATGAATGGATATTTGGTAACCAAGATGTACTGAGGGTAACTTGTTTGTCATCACATTGTCCATTTGCCTAAGTCCCATGAAGACTGAAAACAACATTAGGAGTCCCTGTTTCCAAAGCAAAATGCATTCTGAATTGTATATGAGCTGGGTAATGTCAAGTGGCTTTGATTGCTGTGTGGGAGTTGTTTTGGTTTAGTTTGTTTTGATTTAAGTCAGGAAACAATGAATATGTTTGTCATTTGCTAAACGATATGGCCCCAAACCACTTGTGGCTGGGTAGACTTTCATCTCCACGAGGCATTCCACCCAACAACCTCCATCTGCCAGGGACGCCTACGAATGTCAGAGTTCTGCTGGGTTTCTCTGAAACCTGCCTCTGCTTTTAGCAGCTTTGAATAAGCTACAGGGCCACAATTTACTTCTATTGTCATTTCTTCAGGGAGACAGAGAGGAATACATCTGCTACTTTAGATGAGAAGCCCATGGGAAGAAGTACATACACAATCAAAGCAGCCTGGGCAAGATCATTCAATTCAGCTGCAATCAGAAAGGCGGGGCGGGGGGAGGGGGAGAAGAAGAAAAGCCCCCTCTTCATTGTGTGCAATGTTCATTTCTGAGCCAATGTTTGAGGATAAAGCATGTTTGGGGAAGGGGAAAAAAAACATATTCTTTTTCATCAGATACAGTGGAGGCAACCAAGAATTAATCATTAGTGAGCCAGTAAAGAATTAACTTTAAGAGAGGAAATTAGCTGGGAGAGGTGGCACAAGCCTATAATCCCAGTGACTCAGGAGGCTGAGGCAGAAAGATTGAGAGTTCAAACCCAGACTCAGCAACTTAGCAAGGCCCTGAGCAACTCAGAAAGACCCTGTCTCTAAAAAATATTTAAAAGGGCTGGGGTTGTGGTATAATGGTTAAGTGTCCTGAGTTCAATCCCTGGTCCCCCCGCCCCCCCCCCCAAAAAAAAAGAGAGAGAGAAAATTAATTTCTGATTATAAAAATGAGAATAATACCTAATTGTAAATATTTAAGAGGCTCTTTTCCTATAAAGGTTGAAATGGAGAATTAAAGATGAAAAGTGTTGCCAGCAAATCAGCTTTTGGCTGTAGCAGTGGAATAGATTCCAACAACAAGCGTTTATTAGCTTATAATTCTCTGGGTCAGCAATTTAGGATGGGTTCAGTTGGGTGGATCTTCTGCTTGTGTTGCCTGGGGCCATTCATTTAGGGATAGTCAGCTGATAGTATGGCCAAGAGCTAATGAATCCCAAATGGACTCACTCACATTTCTGGTTTCAGTATTGGCTATTAGCTGAGGAGTCAGGGGAAGGGGCTCTGTGCCTCCAATAGGCTAACCCAGGTTTATTCCCATGTCAGTGGTCAGATAGCTCCAGGATGCAGCAAGAGTGAACAAGCCCAGCACACAAGTCCCTTTCAAGCATCTATCAATGGCATGTTTGCTATGTCCCATTGGACAAAGCAAAACACATGGCTTAGCACAAGAAAAGACTCAAGGAATTAAATAAATATAGGGTGGCAGGAACAAATCAGGGCCATGACCCCCAAAATTTACTGCGAATTATTGTGGGAAATACTTTTATCTATATCATCATAACAAAACTCTGAGGACTTAGAATCATGCAATCATGTGACAGAATGGATCTCAAGTATCTTCAAACCCTTTCTTTAACAGATTAGCCAACTTAAATTCATATACATGACTTTTGGGGAGGCGAGGCCAAGAACATATTTTTTTGGACATAACAAGATCATGTGACTCAATAATATGTTAATTATGAAGATATTCAAAAGCATCTGAAGTCAGTGATATAGTGGTCTGACTATGTTTAGAATAGATAAAATTATTTATATGGGAAAAACCTATCAAGACTATGGGTTTTGGATAATAAGAAAGAAAAGACAAAGCTCAGGTGGGCAGGTAAATGAGTAGATACAATGAGGGAAAGTCAGTTGAAGCTCAAGGTGTCATATTTTCCTTGTATTACTTTAAGGTTCATAAGGCTGTGCTTCTCAAACTTCTATGAATCACCTGCACATTTTGCTAAAATGCCAATTCAGGAGGTGGGGCCTGAGACTCTGCATTAATGACAAGCTCCTAGGTGAGGTTAATGCTGGTCACTGAAAAGCTACACTTTGAGTAGCACAGCTCTAGGAGTGAGTCTTGCATAGCCAACTTCTCACCTCTCATCGTTATTTTGTTTCTAAGTGCATCTCTCCTCCCTGACATCACCCCTCACGGTAGTGAGTCAGAATCTCACTCTGATACCTTCCAGGGAGAGCTCTCCTATTGCAAATGATGGATCCCAGGAGATTCTCAGTGCTCATCCATGTTGTTCTGAGAAACAGTAGAGAATTCACAGGACATATTATAAAACATGGATTTTACCTCCACAGTGCACCCCAGGGAGACTCCTACCCTCTATCCCCAGACCCCTTCCTTCTGAAATCTGTCTTCATAACTACTGTTATCATCCCCTGAGGCAGAGAAGAGCCAAATTCTCCCCACTCTCTGACCAGGCTATGTTGTCTAAAAGGGTTTTGTACCCATAGAAGTTTCCAGGAAGCACCAGTATAGATAGGAAAGTGACACAGGAAAGATGATGGAGACAGTAAAGTGAAGGTTTTTAAGCAAATTAACAAGTATAGCTCAGGCCTGCTGAGGACCTTTGGGAAAATGGTGTAGAACATGCCTCAGAGTCATCTTAGCCAACTGGGAGGAAGTCAGGGTGATTATCACCAACTCCCTGTCAGATAACTGTTTGAGGGTACTCCAGTAGAATTAAACCTCCCCCACGTGGGGCTTCCTCAGGCATAGAACTAGCATGCCAGAGAAAGGCTTTCCGGCAGAGAGAGCCTTTGAAGCTTCCAAGAGCAGTCTTCAGCTTATAGAGGCAAATGTAGAAGGAGAGTGGGGGTGGATGCCTTAACCATCCTTAGAGAACTACTCAGAAAGTCAGGAGTAACTCCAATGTATGACGGCTGTAACCAAAACCAAGGCAAGCACATGAAAAGCAAAATATTATCAACAGAAACAAAATGTTATGGATCAGACAACACTTTTGCTTATTTCTCCTTTTACCTTTTCTATTGATGGTCTTGTTGGTTTATGTTGTTATTGTTGTTTTGCAAATCAATAATGCTGCAGCTGCCTAAGTAAATCACTGACTTTTCAATGTTACCCACACAAATCACTCAATAGGAAAGCAAAGATTATTTTTTGTTTGCTTTCCATTAGGAAACAATAGAATTGCCCTTCTGTACTCTTACCAGTAGATTCCACCAATCACAGATCCAAAATATTTAGGGGAAAAAAACTGCAACTTTACCAAATTTTGTACAGACTTTTTCTTCTTGTCCTTACTTCCGAAGCAACACGGTATAACAACTATTCATATAGCATTTGCATTGGATTAAGTACTATAGTGATATAGAGAAAATTTAAAAGATATGGGAAGAGGTGCATAGGTTATATCCTTGGACTTAAGTATCCAAGGATTTTGGCATTCATGGGGGTTCTGGAACCAATCCCCTAAGGAGACCAACAGTTGGCTGTATTGGATTTGGGCTTCATTCTGTCCCTGTCGTTTCCCAAAATTGTGACCTTGACCAAGTTATTCTCTCCAAACTTCAATTTCCTCATCTGTCAAAAGGTATAGCATTTCTGACTGCATAGGATTTGTGGGGGTTGAAGGTTGAGTGAAAGAATCCAGCGAGCAGCCCACCCATGAAAGCTACACACATATCTCCTCTTTCCCCACTCTCTGATACTCTCCTCATTACTGAAGACTAAAGTCAATCTAATACTTAACCAATTTGTAATGAAGCCTTATGGTGTGTAGAATCTTACATTTCATGGGAAGTATAGAGCTAATAAAACATAACCCTTTCTTTCTAGTAGCTTTCTCCTTCAGAGAAAGATATTATAAAGAAGGTGCTCTAACAAAATCAGGTAATGGTAAGTTCTACTTTCAATATAAAGAGCACCATGCTCTGATCTTTCAGGGAGATAGAAATTATCCTCAATTTTCCTGTAATTTACATAACAGTAGTTGATTCCATAATCCTCACTCAACTGCTTGAGTCTGCAAAATCCCCACCAACTGCCATGTTCAACAAAATTGTCTTACACATGAAAAAACCTTTGACTAAGCTCCAATTGATTCTGACATTCCAAGGACTATGAGGAAGAATTGAAAATAATTTAGAAACTGCTGACTTGTATCAGGCATAGATTTTCCAGACAAAACAAAGAGACAAAAGGTTTTTGAAGTGAGATTATTTTGTCAGTTTGGGCATGACAAAGGAAGAAAACAAAAATTATTGTTCAAGCTTTGAAAAATCCTTTTTCTCATGATGAGATTGCAGGAGGGAAGAAAACAAACATGGAGTAGGCACCTCTAAATAACAGGTACTGTGATAGCATCTTGATTCATCATTTTATTTGATCTTCTTCATTCCCCAAAGACCACCAGAGAAACTTGTTGATCAAGCAAAACTGCTTTTATCAGACTTACTGTGATGAGGAGGACAGTACTCAGACAGAATGGTTTTAGGCCTGAGCAGGGTGATTTGGGTATGGGTCTTGCAAGGTAAGCAATGTGTTGGTACTAGGTAAAGTTTATGACAATATCATTTACTTGGGATTGGTGAAGGGTAAGAGTCTTGAAGGGAGTTTTAAATAGTAAGTTGTCAATATTGTCAAGTACACTGTTTAGTTGGTGTTACAGGACAAATTATATCCCTCCAAAATGCATATGTTGAAGTCTTAATCTCCTTATCCTCAGAAGGGGACTCTATTTGAAGATAGACCCTTAAAGAGGCAATTAGGGTTAAATGCAGTCACATGTGTGGGCCTTAATCCAATATGACTGGTGTTTAGTCAATTTGTGCTGCTATAATAAAATACCTAGACTGAGCAATTTATAAAGATCAGAAGTCTATTTCTACAGTTATGGAGACTGAGAGGTCTAAGATCAGGTTACCAGAAGATATGATGATGGACCAGAAACCTGGACTCTCCTTCCAAGATGGCACCTTAGTGCGTCATCTTCCAGAAGGAAGGAACACTGTGTCTTCACATGGCAGAAGGAATAGAAGGACAAGAGAGGTGAACTTGGCGGGGGGGGGGGGGACTTGTTTTATAAGAGCAGTAATTCATTCATAAGGGTGTATCTCTCATCCTTTACTCACTTTTAGGAAGTGATTAAGCTTCCCCTGTTAATACCACCACAATGGTATTAATCCTACCACTAAGTTTCAAGACATGATTTTGGGGAACGTTCAGACCATAGCAACTAATGTTTTACACGAGAAGAGATTAAGATACAGAAACTCACAAAGAGAAGACACAAGGAGAAGACAGCCATCTAAAAGCCAAGGAGAAAGGCCTCAGAAGAAACCAACCCTACTAACACCTTGATCTCGGACTTCTGCCTCTAGAACTGTGGGCAAATACATCTCTGTTGTTTAAAGCTCCTGATCTGTGGTATTTGGTTAAGACAACCTTAGCAAAGTAATATGGTTGGTTCACAATCTTTTCTACAAGCTTTTCCAGGAGGAGGCAGTTAATGCCCAAGATTACAAACCAATAAAGGTGGAACCAAGATTCTAACTTCAGTCTACTGGGCTGCAAAAATAAGTTCTCCTCTATCTTATGAACTTTCTTCTGAAGCAGAAACAAATTATAAATAGGGGCTAGCATAGTAACTGGGGCTTTTGTTACACTTTTTTTTGGTTGGTCAATTTTCATTGGGTGGGGATGGCACAGGGCATCCAGTGCTATTTTTGTCTACAGTCTCAAGCCTAAGATAACATTTTATCACATGTTTTATCAAATTTTAAAGCCAACTTATCAAGTGTTAAGGCCAGCTAATATTTTTCCTTCTGAGAAAACACTCTAGTTTCCCACCAATTTCCTCTTTGGATTGACATTTTGAGGTACTGAGACTCTGTGGCTTCCAACTGCCAATATCTGCAACTCTTCATCTGAGGGGTTCCCACTTGGCAGGGTTCAGGGAAGAATGGAAGTTCTGGAAAGGGAATATTTCTCCCTGGCATCATCTTCAACCAACAATTGATGGGAGTTGATGGAAAAATACCCCAGCTCCATCCTGCCTTGTTTGGGATAACTCCTAGACATGCCCCATGCTGTTTCCAGAATTCCTCATTGGGACTGCCCTTGGTTGCTCACATTAATAACTGGAACCCTGAATTGATCGTCTTCCCTCCTCTACTCTTGCCTCCTGGGATCTTCTCTCAAACAGGTTCAAATCCTTATCTTGGAGTCTTCTGAAAGGACTCAAATCTAACAGTCTCTTACCCAGAACTCTAATCCCTGTATGGATCTCCAGTTCTCTTAGATGAAAAATCACTTTATTTTATAAGTCTTAGAAGAGCTGTCATGATCTGGCACCTACCTATCTATTCTTGTCAGGGTTCTTGCTTTTAACAACAAAAATCAAATCTGAGTAACTAAAGCAAACAAGAAATTTAATAGATGGGCCTCTCTACAGAATCAGCTTAGAAGGCTGAGAATTAGATAAGATGCCAAGGCCCTGTCATTAGAACCATCTGTTTAGCACACACCTAAAGACCCCAATACCCTGTGGTCTTCATCACTTGCTTGCTGCTGCCAGATTCCACTACTTGGACACTACCCTGTACCCTAAATGCCCAGCTACCAGCTGCCCCCACTGGAAAGTAACCAGCATGTGCCTTCCCAGCCTTTTCACAGGATTTATACCCGTGGACAGAGTTATAGGAGTGACACGCTACCAGCATGCAATGAGAGGGTACTCTTCCTCCATGGTATAGTTTAAATCTGGAGTGTCCCTACAAATCTCATGTATCAAAGGCTTAGTCACCAATCCACTGGAAAGTATGGAAACCTTTAATAGGTGGGGCCTAGTGGGAGGAAGTTAGGTCATTGGGAGGTGTGCCCTTAAAGGGGATATTGGGACTCCAGCCCATTCCTGTACCTATCTTGGCATCCTAGCCAACACGAGGCAAGCAGTTTCCTCTGCCACATGCTCCCTGCCATGATGTTCTGCCCCACCACAAGCCCAAAGTCAAAGAGTCAACTGACCATGGAACTCTGAAACTTTGAGCCAAAATAAATATTTTCTGCTTTTAAGCTGATTTTCTCAGGTATTTTGTCACAGTGATAGAGAGCTGAATAATACACTCTGCTTCCACATCTGCAGTAGGAAGTGGAGACATCCCAAATAATCAGTGGGTTCAAATCCTAGGCAGCCAGAAGCCAGTCCAAGTTGCCCCTCAGGCCTCTCCTTGTTCTGAAGTCCAGCCTTACCAAGCTTTGTGCAGTTCCGTGAAGCCACTGTACTTCCTCCTACTGCAAAGTATGCCATTCTCTTTGCACAAAATGCTTCCCTCCTCTGCCCAGTCAGCCTCCCTTGCTTTGAGATTCAAGCCAGCTTTCCACAAGGAAGATTTCCTGAGACCACAAACAGGTTGGATCCCCCATAGATGTGTGCACAGTAGTTTTCCTTTGAGAAACACACTCCTCTTGTAATTGCATTTTTATCTATATCCTTGCAAGAAATCAGCTCCATGAGCTCCATTTTGGAGCAAGAAGTCAGCTCCAAAATCTACTTTTGCTTACCCTTATATGCTCAACACAAGCAGAAGGCCCAGCACATATAAGCACCAAATAAATAGCTGCTTAAGGGATGATTTCAAATTAACACAGTCTTAAGCCTCTCAATTTTGATTTTTTTCTAGATCACTATGCAGTTTGTTGATAGCTAAATAAAATGTCCTTTTGGCTTTGAGGTGAAGTAGCTCATATTTTTAATGAGAAACATGTCCTCTATGATGGACATTAGTCAACAAGCATGTTGAACAGGTGTTTTGTTAAAGACTAAAAACATTTAGATTTTTATAATTCTTAAGTGCCTTCAGTGTTAGAACATATATCAATTAACTATTGCTGCATAACAAATGTTTCCAAAGCTCTGAGGTGGAAAACAACAATCATTTATTACTATTCATTTTTCTAGGGGTTGGCGGGCTAAGCTGATCTAGACTGGCTCAGTTGAGGATAGCTCTGCTCCATGGGACTCTCATCCTTCTCACATCACTAGTGAGCCTGGCCTAGACATGTTTCCCTCATAGAAATGACAGAGCAAATGAAGTCAAGTGGAATCACAGAAGTCTCTTAATATATAGGCTGACTCTGTCCCAGTCACTTCTGCCCATGGCCAATACAGCTGAATGATCAAACCCAAAGTAAAGAGGTTGGGAAATATACTCTGCTCACAATGAGGCCACAGCAAGGATATGAATGCAGGAAAGGAGAAAAATCAAGGCCAACACTGCAATCTACCACAAGATTACAGGTCAAGTAAAGGATAAAAATCATTTCGAAAGTAAATTTTCAATGGCAGTCCAATCCTTTGCCATCATGGAGGTTTAAATTCCTTTGAAAAGCAGTCAAAGCCCCTGGATAGAATTATGGGAGAGAAAAAAATGGATATTAGGTTAAAACTAAATATGGAGTCTGGTTAATAACATATCACTATATCGATATTGTTAAAAAGAAAGGAAATTAGGAAAGAGGTATATGGTAACTCTCTGTACTTTCAACTTTTCTGTGAATCTAAAACTATTCCAAAGTCAGTTTATTTTAGAAAACAAACAAACAAGCAAAAAGAGTGGGAAGATGGGACATGGCTCATAATAGCAAGAGTAATTTTTTCTTTCCTTTTTTATTGGTGTATTTTAATTGTACAAAATAATGGAATTCCTCCTATATATTTGTACTCACAGACAATATAGCAATACAATTTGTTCAATCTCATTTCCCAGTACCTTTCCCTTCCCTCCCCTCCTCTTCCCACAGGATCCCTTTCCCACAGGGTGCCCCTTCTATTTTCATGAGACCGCCTCTAAGTATCATTTCTTATCTAAACCCGTCCGGTTCTTAATGTTATTACTGTCTTACAGATGTCAGGTTTGCTTCCTAAGGAGTGGGGTGGGGTCTTTTCTGAAACTCTAGGACTAGAGACATCAATGTGGGAAGGGGTTGAAGGTATATGAAGAGAGCTTTTGTCAGAATCTCCAATCAACCAGGAGACAACGGCTGCCTACATCCACCTGGGTTAGGAACATTCAACCCCAGCCCCCTGTGCCCTCGGCTTTGGTTCCTTTCATCAGAATCTTATTCTTATCAGCACGTAGGCCTTCTACTCTTTCTTCCTCTTCTTGTGTTTCCTATGTGCACAGAAAGTCAGCCTGAATTAATTCTAGAACCAATTCCAAATTTCTATGACTTTGGACTAACACAACTTTAAGTAGGTTAAGTTTAAAAGCCCCAGCTAATCTGACTAAACTTTTGTTATGTGCAGGCATAGATGTGGCACAGTGGGTCCTGGCATCGGGTGTATCCACAGGACACTAATTTAAAAAAAAATTAAACTGTAAATGGATTGAAGAGGGATCGGTGAAGTAGAGGGAAGGAAGGGGGAGCAGAGCTGGGGGTAGAAAGCAGGCTGTGTTCCATGCTTTTGTGATTATATTAGGGTGTATCTTGGTGGTGTACACAGCTAAAAGAATAAATTTTAAAAATCCATAGTTAAAATGGGGACAGGGCAGCTCATGTTAATTTCATTGGTTTTTCAAATCCAACATAAGTCCTGCTTCCTTCCAAGAAAGTTTCCTTGTCTGCTACAGACTTCATCGACTTCATTTTCTCTGGACACAAAAAACCTTTATGTCATATAAACATGTGCTTTTGGTTAGGTTATCCAGCTTAACTGTAAGTTCCTTGAAGGCAGGTAGCAACTTGAATACATCCTGCATTCTCCAAAGATTTAACAAGATGCTAGGTCATATGCCACTACCCCTATCCCATCAAATACCCAAAAAAGAGCGGATGCCATTCACCCCTTTCCTAGGGCACAGCCGGCTGTCTGAGGTTGCAGGCAGCTCACAGGCATAGCTCGCTGCCATGGCAACGTGGCATCCCTCAAGTAGAACACACTCCATGGTGTTGTGGAGCAGCTGTTACTGCTGTGTCTCCACCCGTGCCATTTCTGCTTCCTTGAATTTTATATTGGCTGAGATAATAGCACAAATTAAGGTATTTGCTGGTTTCTATTACCATTTTTTGGTAAATCGCTTTTTCCATATTAATGCATGGGAAAGAGACTGTCAGCAAACATACCATTTATTTCACTAAGAAAAAGCTTTAAATGCTCAGTCATGTTTTTCTAACACAACTCACTGCTTCCAAATTTATTTACTGCTGCCTCAATAAATCCAAGTAAATCGTGCTTTTATGCATGCACATTATGCCCATGTCAAGATGAGATTTGCTAATATGCTGCATTCGTTGAGTCCCAAGTCTGACTATACACCTCGGATAATAGTACTGAAATGCTAGTTTGTAGTAGAATGAATCCTACCGAAGAATTCTTATTTCATCCTTGAAAGAGCTACAGGTTAGGAATGACAGGAAAACCAAAAAACAAACAAAATGAAAGGAAACCTAAGTTTGCCACCTATTTCCCAAAGTTAAATTTCCAAATGGAAGTTATAAAGCATTTTTAAATATAGATTTTATTAAAGATTTGGAAATAGTATTGCATGGCATTTATCTTCCCGTATGACCTCTCCCAGAAAAGTTTTTAGAATCTGAAAGTTTATATGTACTTTCTACATAGTTTTAGATATGTCTATATGTACTTTCTACAAAGTTCATATGTACTTTCTATACTTTCTACAGTGGAGTTCCTCCCCATGTGTGTATATATGTGTGTGTATTTTAATATAAATATGATTATATGTAATATAGAATATACACAAATTATATACAGTATGTATATATTGCATGATCATAATATGTAATATAGATTATTATAAAATTATACTTAATTTTTACATATTTAAAATTATAGGTGATTATAAAATTATACATACTTTATGTATTTGTAATTACATATTAAGATACACATACGCTAGACACAGTGGTGAACTCCTGTAATCTCAATGGCTCAGGAGGCTGCGGCAAGAAGATCATGAGTTCAATGCCAGCCTCAGCAAAAAGCGAAGTGCTAAGCAACTCGGTGAGACTCTGTCTCTAAATAAAATACAAAATAGAGCTGGGCGCGGGAATACAAGCCTGTAATCCCAGCACTTAGGGAGGCTGAGACAAGAGAATTGCGAGTTCAAAGCCAGCCTCAGCAACAGCGAGGTGCTAAGCAACTCAGTGAGACCCTATCTCTACATAGAACACAAAATAGGGCTGGGGATGTGGCTCAGTGGTCGAGTACCCCTGAGTTCAATCCCTAGTACCAAAAACATTAAAAATTTAAAAAATTTTTAAAAATAAAATAAAATACAAAATAGGACTGGGGATGTGGCTCAGTGAGTTGAATCCCCAGTACCCTCCCCCCAAAAAAGATACACATGCATAATTTAATATATATTATGATATTTACCATACACAAAATACTTAACATAAATAATATATTGATGTTAATAGAGGGATATTTGTAATGCAGCTAATTAACTGTAGCTTTGGTTGCGGGGATTACTGAGAATTGAACCCAAGGGACTTTTACCACTGAACTACATCTCCAGCCCTTTTTATTTTTTATTTTGAGACAAGGTCTCACTAAGTTGCTGAGCCTGGCCTTGAACTTGTGATTCTCTTGCTTCAGCCTCCCAAGTCAGTGGAGTTGCAGGTATGTGCCATCATCCCCATCTTA
Organism: Geosciurus inauris; assembly: GCA_004024805.1. Lineage (NCBI taxonomy): Eukaryota > Metazoa > Chordata > Mammalia > Rodentia > Sciuridae > Geosciurus > Geosciurus inauris. The sequence goes on along the minus strand of PVHX01022231.1, from coordinate 2,771 downwards.
ACTGCAGCTTTAAATGTCAGATATACATGTTTTACTGGTAAACTAAATATTTTTCAAGAGAGGATGCTGCAGAAGGGAAAAGGAAGAAAGGAGAAGAAAGGCACGTTCAAAACTAAAAAAGAGTTTTGAGATTGTCTTCTAGTCCAAAGTTCTATTTTATTGGAAAAGTAAGATCCTGAGTGGAAACTGATCTGGCCAATCACACACAGCCATCCTGTGGCCAAGCTATGAGCAAAATCTCTTGGAGTTCTGCTTAAGTTGTGGACAATCATAAAATAAGCCTCAAAGACTCCAGTGCTCATACCTCAATGCCAGTTAGTATCTAAATTTTGCCAGAAAACACAGAGCTAAGATAACCTGTGGGCTCTCTTCCCTTCCCTACAGCCTGGCCTGGGGAGTTATTCTCCACTGCCTCCTGGAACCCTGGTTGCTGTCTTCCTCTCCAGCTCCATTAGTAGGTTGGGAATTAATGTGCTGGCTTTGTAATTAAAAATAATAATTAACATACTAAACACAGTGTTGACTATAAACAAACCATTATTCTTCTTTAATCACGTAGGCCCAGTAATTTATCTTGGTATTTGGCAAAGCTTCCACAGGAATAAATCAGTGTTAAATCTGAAATGTAATAACGGGGTAGGGGGTGGGGTTGGAGTAAAATAAATATACCAATGCCTCACAAGAAGACCAGAGCCAGGATAAATCTGGCCTGTTTTACGTGTTGCTATGTTCTACCAGTGAAAAGAAAATGATCATAAACGTTGCTAGTTATATTTGAGCTAACCCAAATACATCTTAATTCCTTACAAGTCATCTTTTATTTTTGTTGCTCATTCCCGAAGTATGTTCCAATTATTCCTAAGCAAGTTTATTTTACAAATAAGGTTCTGCTGTTAAACACAGATACCCTCTCTCTCATTATCACAAATCCTACCTGAATATTTCTCTGTGTACTTTGTCTAATATTTAAGATTGTAAAGACTGAAAATGCCTGTTGTACATACTCAAGTGTATCTAATCTTCAAAAAGAGATGGTTACCAAATTTCAAAGCTCCACCCTTTAAAAATATGTGCACACCTTTATAGTTAGCAAAGACTGCTTTCCTATGTATTAATTTATTTGTTTTGATCTTGTCTTATATTTTTAAAACTCACAGAAGTACATTTTTTAAAGTAAAGGAAATGAGGGAAATTAATTTTAATAATAATAATATATTTATGTATACATTTATAATATTAACATTTGAACATGTAATCAATGCAATTATAATGAAGTGTTTTGCATTATTTTCTTATACTAAGTCTTCAAACTTCAGTGTATACTTTATGGTTACAGCACATCTCGGTTCAAACTAGTCACATCTCAAGTGCTTATTAGCCACCTGGAGCAGTGACTACCTATGACCAGTGCAGTTCCAGATCTTTTCTTCTATATGAAAGATAGAAAGAATGGCTATGGCATGGTATATTAGTTAAGAAACTTTTTGCTGTCAAGAACAGAAACAATGATGACTTCCATAAAGGTCTTAGCCCATGTAACAGGAAGTCCAAGGTGGGAAATTCCAAAGCTGGACCAGCAGCTAACAATCCAGGCTCCAGGTTGCTATCTCCACAGTTCTCTCTACCAGCCCCCATGTTTGCAAGACGGTTGCTGCAGTTCCACATAGCACATCTTCCTACTCCAGCCTCCAAGGGCAGAAAACAGAAGGACGGCTGGGGAAATGTGAAAGAGCTCTTTCTTTATGGAAGCATGGAACAGGGAAATCTTTCTCAGAAGTCCCCTTATTGCTCTTGAAAAGATCTGGAAAAGATCCATGGCTTTCCTTCAACAGGAAGCAAGGTAAACAGGTGTCTGACTACACTAATCTTCATAGTAAAAAATGGAACTAAGAGAAGGGGGTTAATAAGTAGGCACTCGAAGTACTTTCATGCATAGATTTAAAAGTTGAATTCCTAATTCAAACGGCATGTCCATTTTAGAGTTGTATGGACTCTTCCAATACACATCACTTGGGCTGTGCCAATTCACGATTCCTCCAAAAACATGTTTAAGAAAATGTTTCATCACATCTACAGCAGCATTGGGCATTACTGGACTCTGGAATAACCCTGTTAAATTTACACTTTTATGAATATCACCTTAGTTCTTTTTTGGAGGTTGAGTACTGAAGATTAAATTCAGGCCTCACACATTTTAGGCAGGCTCTCTACCACTGAGTCACATTCCCAGAACTTTTAATTTCATTTTGAGACAGAATCTTGCTTAATTTCCAAGGATGGCCTTGAACTTGCCACCTTCCTGCTTTTGCCTCTCAAGTATCTGGGACTGCAAGCATGCACCACTGTTACTTGCTGAATATCAACTTGATTTTATCCAAAAGCTAAATAATTTCTCTAGGTCACAACCAAGAAGTGGCTCAACCATGAACCATCCCTTAGACCCAGGTCTTCTGTCACCAAACTGGCTAAGTTTTTAACACTCTCAGGTACAATTCACCTGACAAGTAAAAAATAGTTCATGAAAACTAAAAATAAAATTGAAGAATCTCAAACTAAATTTGTGAAAACCCAATGCAAGAGTCAGCCCTTTCTGGTAAAACTCTAGTATTTGTAAAAACTTATGTGTACACAGTCCTTGATAAGCCAGAAAAGCAGATCTTAAAGAACTGAATGATCTTCTACAGTGAACTGCTCAGGATAACTTTTATTCTTGAAGAGAAAGTTAAAATAATGTCAACAATGGTGGTTTCTGGTCCTCCAAGTACTTTTAT
>PVHX01022230.1:0-28085 GCA_004024805.1 Geosciurus inauris | reverse complement strand
GTGATGAAAAAGGAAATATCATGACAGACACTACTGAATTACAGAGGATAATTAGAAACTATTTTGAAAATTTATACTTCAGTAAAATAAAAATCCCTGAAGACACTGACAAATTTCTAGAGGCATATGACCTACCCAAACTGAACCAAGAGGACATACACAACTTAAGCAGATCAATTTAAAGCAAGGAAATAGAAGATGCTATCAAGAGCCTTCCAACCAAGAAAAGCCCAGGTCCAGATGGATTCTCAGCTGAATTCTACAAGACTTTCAAAGAAGAACTGATACCAATTCTCTTCAAACTATTTCATGAAATAGAAAAGGAGAGAACCCTTCCAAACTCATTCTATGAGGCGAGTATCACCCTCATTCCAAAACCAGACAGAGACACATCAAAGAAGGAAAACTTCAGACCAATATCCCTGATGAACATAGATGCAAAAATTCTCAATAAAATACTGGCAAATCGCATACAAAAACATATCAAAAAAATAATGCACCATGATCAAGTGGGGTTCATCCCAGGGATGCAAGGTTGGTTCAACATAGGGAAATCAATTAACATAATACATCACATCAATAGACTTAAAGATAAGAATTATATGATTTTATCAATAGATGCAGAGAAGGCATTTGACAAAATACAATACCCTTTTATGCTCAAAACACTAGAAAAACTTGGGATAGTAGGAACATACCTCAACTTTGTAAAAGCTATCTATGCTAAACCCAAGGCCAACATCATTCTAAATGGAGAAAAATTGGAATCATTCCCTATGAACATGGGAACTAGACACAGATGCCATCTGTCACCACTGTTATTCAACATAGTTCTTGAAACACTAGCCAGAGCAATTAGACAGACAAAAGAAATTAAAGGGATGCTAATCAGAAAAGAAGAACTCAAACTATCATTATTTGTGGATGACATGATTCTATACTTAAGGATCCAAAAAATTCTACCAGAAAACTTTTAGAACTAATAAATGAATTCAGAATAGCTATTTAGAGGGGCTAGAGTTGTGGCTCAGTGGTAGAGCACTTGCCTAGCATGTGTGAGGCCCTGGGTTCGATTCTCAGCACCGCATATAAGTAAAATAAAGATCCATTGACAACTAAAAAAAGTATTAAAAAATAGCTATTCCTATATTGACAGTATGTTTTCTGCCTTGAATTTCTCAGACAATACAGTGTATATCTTGTGAGTCAGGCAATGATTGTGTAGCTCATGAACAGTAGGAGTTGTGCCTGATGTGGGAGATTAAAAACAGCACAAATTTGTTTACAGTGTATATCCCCTTTTGGAAAGATATGTTTTTTATCTTTTCATCAATATAACCATTTAAGAAGATTTAGTAATTATAGCTTTTTGTATATTTTTGCTTTTTTTAAAATAAGTGATGAACTGTGGCTCACAGCATACCTTGAAGTTTCTTTCTAGGAAAATAAAACATATTCTATGTTAATTCAGCAAAAAAATTGACTTTAGTGATGATTGTTTTAAAGTGTTCCATTAAGTATTGTTATTATAAAAAGTCAGCAATAGTGATGTATTTCCTAGGGTGCTAGAAGAATATGGTGACTTATAATTACCATTAAATAATAGGTTTTCTAATATTGACCTTAGTGGATGTCATAGCTGTGTTGGGGTCTGTGCCAAACAAGGGTCAGCTTCTGAAAATCCAATTGCAGAGTTTTAATTTTGTAAAATTAAAAATCATCTGCAAGTTGTCCTTAGCCCTTGCCATATTCTGGGAAAGGGTCCAAAAGTTCTGTCAGAACATATGGTATATTTTTGCTTAGTATTAATAATAGTAGCAATCATAATAGAAGTTTACTGTGGCTAACTGTGTACCATGTGCCAGGAATTGTGTTCAGTGATGTACATGTTCTACTTAATCCACAAATCAGTATTTTGTGCTAGGTTCAGTTACTATTTCCATTTTATAAATGGAGAGCATAATCCTCAGAGAAGCTAAATAACTTGCTCAGGGTCACACAGAAAGTATGTGCCAGAACAAGGATTTGATCATATATTTTGCTTAAGTGTGTTCAGAGGCTCTGTAAATGGAATTTACACAGTTTCAGAGAGTAGTGGAGGCACACAGAATGGCCATTTTATTCTGTGTCCTGACACCTGGGTCATCATTCATGACAGCTTGATGCATACTTACTGATTCCAAGTGTCAGTTGAGAATAGCTGATGCAATGGCCCCATAGCACTCACATTTGTTGGAAAATTCCATGTTGATCTTTAAAAAAAACAAAAAAACAAAAACAAAAACAAAAAAACCCAGTTGCTTAAGCTTCCGAGGTTGGCTTTTTCGGTCATGGTGCATAATTTTGAGAGTTGGGGAGTTGGCATGCCTGAGGTGTGAAGATGATGATATACTTCCTGTAGGCATGAAGGAACTCAGAAATAAAGCAAGGCCACTGAACTGTCTTTTGTTGTTCTTCCTGCTCAGGCTTTTAAAAAAGAAACTAAGGTCAATTAACTGGGAAGCTTAACCTCTTAGCTTGTCTCTTTTTGCATAGGCTTTTAGCCTTTTAAATAAATCATTTTTTCTCTTCTCTCCCTCCCAGCCCCCCTATCCATTTTGAACACATTTCTTGGATTTCTCATGCTGGGCCTAAGGAGCAGACTGCTTATATTCAAGAATGATTTGGAGGGGATAAAGTGTGCAAGATTTTGAATTCTTGCCATAAGTCCCTGGCAGACAGCCAGGCAGCCTCAGAGGAATAAGGCTAATGAAGGGAGGGTAAAGAAGATCCGGGAGTGTGGCTGGTAATGCAGTATTCATTTAATTGGGAGCAGGTACCGGTGCAAACTTCTCCATTTTAATTGGAAAAAGGGAAGGGGATTGTTAAGGAAGAAGGAAAAAAGAATGCATAAAGTTTTCAAGCCGAGGAGCCAAAGGCAGCCCTGTCTATGCCAGAGAAAGAACTCAATTTAGGGCAATTTGCTCTGCAAGCTGGGCTGCAGCCTCCCCTGGGAATAGGGATGAGGAAGAAAATGAAACCAAAAGAGAACTTGATAAAATCACCTAGCACAGACAATCTCAGTAGAATAGGTTTTACTGAGTTAAATCTGCCCCAATCAATATGATTCTTTTCATATAAGTTACAAATAAAAAGCCACAAGATTACAATAAAAATCGAGACTGGAGCGCTGCTGATGTTGCACCTGGGAGTCTTAAGAACTTGTTATGGAATATATGTTTTTGCAACTATAATGTTTGTTTTTCTTTTCACCCTGGTCATGCGAATCAAGTCTTTGCTTTCCTACCCCATCCATGCAGTTTTATATAATGTTTTTAAAAATCAACAGAGGTGACCCTTTCTATTTAATTTTTCTTGCTCTAGATGTTGGGGGTCGGTAGTTTCTTTTTGTATTGAAGTGTGTTGAATCTAACATTGGACTGATTTCTCATACTAATAGTAAATAAATTTATTCCTATTGTATAGTTTTTGTGGCATGAGGGTTCATAAATGTATGCATAGAACAATAAAAGAAGGCAAAGTTTTATGTAAGAAAACTGCTTTCTGATGCATATAAGAAAATACTAAAATAAAAATCTCATGATTACATATTTATTAATCATCAGTTCTAAATAATTCCAAATAATATTTCACTATGTTGTAGAAATAGGGATTTTGAGCAGCTGATGGTTTTAATGTAGTAACTTTAATTTTGATCCTTAATAATTAAGGAGGCAAAAGTCCAAGCAAAACATTTTAGTCTTTCTTCCATTGCAGTTGACTCATCAATGAAGATCTTAGAGAGTAGAATCTTTATTCTGGTATGTGAAATTACATTTTAAAGATAAATATAAATGGCTTATTGAGATTTCAAGTTTCCTTGAAATTTTGTTATTAAATTTCTTTAAGATGTTGCATTATGGAGAATGAAAATAAAAGACTATGGCGCCTTGTTGAGATAGTAGAACCCATTTTCAGTCTAGTTCAAGTCTTTACTTTCGTCATACCTGAAAGAGGAGTTGAGTGTGAACATTTTATCTCTGATAATTTTGCTTGTGAGTTGGAAAATATTTTGCTGTTAAAAAAACTGTGACCTGCTTGTTGGATTTTATATCACTTACTAAACATTTAGGATTAGAATTGAAAAAAAAAGACTTTTCTGAATACAGGAAAAGGGGTAACATCAAAATGTGCTATGGTCACTACCCCAATATTCCATATTTTATCTTAATACATGCTGGATAAATGAATCAATTGCCCCACCAAAAATATTTATAGAGGACTTTTCTGTACTAAGTGCTGTGGGACATATAAAGATAGAAACAACACAGAACCTGTCATGCAGCAACTTTCTAAATGAGAAAGCCAGAAAAAAATAAAATAGAAAGGACAAACAAAATTAGATAACAAAAGGGGGATGTTTCCAAACAATATGTATATATCATGAAGTATTGGGCCATACTTTTAAAATTTTGTAGTGCTAATATCTGAATACCTGAAAATGAACAATTTTGAGAGGAGCCAGTAGGTCCAGATTTCTTTGTTGAAGGCTGATAGATGTTTATGGAACTAATGCACTTGACCTGCCTTGTTTTTAGAAGGGAAGGAGAGGATGCAAGAGGCTACACCAAGTTCAGAAAATGATATACATTAATCAAAATACACAACTGGGAGAGAGGCAGTAGCAAACATAATTAAGGAATGTGGACTCTATCAGAGATTCTTATAGAGAATTAATGGGAATTATTTGAGATCACATTTTGAAAGGTCGTAATAGAATATATATTTTGTAATACAGAAATCTATAAAGATTTCAATTACAAATTTAAAAAAAGACAATAGGGTACTTTTAGGAAGACTGACTCAGAGACAGCATGTGGTGTAAATGATTCCATTTTTTTACCCACGTGACCAGATATTTTTTTTCCTTCTGTGTTACTCTCCACTGATACAGTCTTCACAAAGCTGCTTCACATTCTGTCTCTGCTGACAGTGACCCTCCTCTCCACACAGCTGACAGTTCTGAATGCCACAGAAGTGCAGAGTGGGGGAAACAATTCCCAACTCAAAGTTGCACTTGTGTCTGACTGAGTTACCCGAAGACTTCCCTGAAAACATTTCAATAGCTTCTGTCTCTTAGGCCTTCTAAAAATCAGTAAATCTTTCAAAGGACAGTTCTGTCCCCTCCTCACTTTTACCTCTTGAGTCCAAATGGGTCAAGCACTGAATGAAGCCATCCCCTTCATTCTTGTCTCCACGAAATTGATGACTTCTGGTCCCAAATGAAAATTTATTTTCTTTCTCAATTATAAAACTGAACATCTACATAAATTCATGGTTACAAACCCACTGGAATAAATTCATGGTTACAAACCCTCTGGAATGTGTTTAATGAGTGAGTGGGTCTTCTCTTCAGCTCAGTCACCTCAAATGGTCTAGTTGACTCTGATTCAATAAATTCTTATTTACATGGTCGTGATTAACATCAGTAAAAATAGTGAATTAGGAGATTTTTCTTTCATCTCATTCACATTGTTTCCTTTTAATACCACATTTAAAAGTTAAGATAACTATGAAAATGGAGAAAGCTTTTCAATTGTTGGTCCTCTTTGTATGATTAGTGACTTGCTAGCAACTTTTAGTTCTCTTTATAAAAGAAAAGGGGGACTGTGGGTTTTTCTGCAATGTCATTTCTCAAAATATGCCAATAGATTGCTACCCGCTTTGCTCATGTATAAAAGGCTTTGTTCTGATAATTTGGGCATATTTCCGTAAAAAGTGAAACTACTCATTTAGAGTTTATTCTGGGATCCATTAATTACTAAGTTGAAATGTAATTCAACTGAATATATTGCTTTGTAAATAACACGTCAAATTATATAGGTGCAAATATTTATTTGCAATAACAATATTTTATAGCATTTTAGTTTCAATAGTACCAAATGTCACAGCTGAACATCTTTTATAGAAAATACATTAATTAAAAACCTATTTGGGTATCAATTATGGATGAGAATTTCTTGTTAGTTTACATACAGCTTTGTAAAATTTTTTGTATACATTTTAATTGAAGATGTATCTCTGCTGGGGAGAACATACTCATGAAATTCAACATGTTCTTTCTTACAGACAATACTAATAGGTACATTAATATAGAAATAACCAAGTTCAAGTGTCTAAAACAAGCTACCTCATTTATTTTATGAGATAATACTAGATTCAGATTTAAGAAACATTTATGGAGTTCCAAATTTGGCAAAAAACTGTACTTTTACATCATGTCTATTTTTAACCTACCATTTGTCAGGCTGAGGAATGAAATAGGTATTCATATTCACATTTTATAGGTAAGAAATGTGATATCTTTATAAGTTAGATGATGACTCCAGTCTAGTGAGAAATAGAGGTGGGGCTTGAAGCCAGGGTTCCCTGATGCCAGTGTGGAAGTTAACTAATGATTTTGCTATCATTAAATTTATGACCCCAGTCCAAAGTCTCTATTCCTGGAGGTATAATATTGTTCCAAATATACAAAAGTGAACATTCTTATTAGTTTCTATATATATTTGATGGATAAGGACAAAAAATGAAAAATATGTATTCTTATGATCCCTAAATATTCAAATAACAATGTGATAAACAGCATATTTCATTTTTCATTATTCTTTTTTAGGTGATAAGAGACTGTTAACAACTATAATTTTATTATGATACCTTAGACTAATATTCTTAGTTTTATGCATCTTAAAATAATTTCTGAACTTTTCCACATGGATACTTTTTGTTTATTAATGATAAATTATGTTTTTTTTCCTCAGGTTTTTACTACAAATCTTCCAACCCATGAATAAACTTTTAAAAAAAGCATATAATGAACAAATATGCCTTTTATCTAAACTCATTTGGTACCAATTTGCCACAATTGCAGTCTTACTCTATCTCTCTCTGCCACATATACAGAGCGATTTTTGCTAAAGCATTTGAAAATCAGTTGCAAACACTATGATAATTCCCCTGTAAGTACTTCAATGTCTATTTTCTAAAGACAAGAACATTTTTCTTCATAACCTTAATGCTGTTGTCAAACTCCAAGTGTAAAACACTGATGAACGATTATTACCTCAGTCCATATTTGAAATTATGCAATTAACATTCTTATAGTTGTTAATTTTCTTTTCTTCTTCCCTTCCTTCCTTCCCTTGCCCTCACTCCCTTATTTCTTTCTTTCCTTTTTCTTTTGTATTTAACATTTCCTACTTTTAGAATTTAAATTCATTTTAATGATACATAAAAAACAAAAAATGCATAGTAATGTATACCATGTAATATTTAAATCAGATTTAACATATGTACTCTTTCTGATGAGAACTTTAAAAATTCTTTTGGCTTTTTGAAACATTCAGTGTATTATCATTATCTGTAGTTATCCTACCATGCAATAGCACTTGAGAACTTTCTTGTTCTTAGCTGTACCTTAGCACCCATTGATTAACCTTTTCCCATGCCCTATTCCTCTCTATTCCCTACCTACCTCTTGTAAGCACTATTCTACTTTCAGTTTCTGTGAGATTAACATTTTTAAATTCTACATATGAGTGAGATCATGCTGTGGTTCTTTCTTTGCTTGGCTTTTTCACTTAACATAGTTATCTCCTGTTTGATCCATGTGGTGGTTAATGACAGAATTTAATTCTTTTTTATGGTTGAAGGGTATTCCACTGTGTATATATACTGCATTCTCTTTATCCATTCATCAGTTTTTGGACACTTAAATTATTTCCATTTCATGGCTAATATGAACATCGCTGTAATAAATATGTGGATATGGATTTCTGACACAGTGATTTTTATTTCCTTTGGATATATACCCAGTAGTGGGACTGCTAGATCATATGATAGTTCTATTTTTAATTTTTTGAGGAAACTCCTATCATTTTCCTTAATGGTTGTTCTAATTTTCATTCACACCAATGATGTGCAAGAGTTCCCTTTTCTCTATTATTGCCAGCATTTACTGACTTTTGTCTTTTTAGTAGAAGCCATTCTTACTGGAATGAGGTATCTCATTGTGCTTTTGATTTGAAATGTTGTGACTAGTTTGTTTTTCAACTCATGATTCAAGCAACTCATTCAATACCCTTAGTTGTCTTAATCTCTCTTAATCTAAAATATGCCCTCTTTTTGTCTTTCATGACTTGAGCCTTTTTTTTTGGTGGGGGAAGGAACTAGGAATTGAACTCAGGGGCACTAGACCTCTGAGCCACACCCCCAGTCCTATTTTGTATTTTATTTAGAGACAGAGTCTCACTGAGTTGCTTAGCACCTCATTTTACAGAGGCTGGCTTTGAACTCTAGATCCTCCTGCCTCAGCCTCCCTTGTCACTGGGATTACAGGGGCCTCCTCAGCCCCTGACTGGAGTCTTTTGAAAAGTTCAGGCCAGTTGTTCTCGATTATATATATTTGGAATCAGTTTTAACTTTTTTGTCAATAATATCAAGTAGATGGTCCTGTGCCCTTCTCAGTTTATCATTTTAGGAAGTATGTAATATTGTCCTATTCCATTACTGATAATGCTTTGTTAATTAATTAAGGTGATTTCTTCATTTAACTGGTTAAGATGAATTAAGATGGTGTCTTTGAGATTCTTTCATTGTAAAAGTAACCTTTTCTCTTCCAATTAATAGTTAACTGGGTGATGCTTTAAGATTGTATGAATACCCTGTTCTCCACAGCATTGTGTTCAGTATTTTTAGTTCATGATGGCCTTTTCATGAATCAGTTATTACATTGTTTGCAAAATGGTAATTTCTATTTATATCATTCATTTGACATTACTAACGACCTTCTTTAAGGAAAAACCTTCTCCTCCCCTGTCTTTATTTTTAAAAATATCATTATCTCTTTAAGAATTTATTTTTATATTTAATATGTTATCATCTGTTACTACTATTTTTTGGATGCTCAAATTGTCCTTAATATGTGTAGTAGAAGCCTCTTCAAGTTCACCTCTGTGTCTTTTGATATGCCCTTAGTAATCTTTGAGCTTTTCCTTTTTAGCAAGATATTCCCAACTTACCTTATACTTTTCTTACCCAAGACCTGAAGTCAATTACTGCTCCAAGGAATCCTTGTTCTTTACAGTGGGGAACTGTATTTAGAAACAAAGATTTGGGTTCATAATGTGCTTACTATTTCTATATGACTTCATGGGATAGAAATAAAATATATATATATATATGCACACACACATACATACATAAATATGCATGTTGTGCACATGTATTACCTATACTGAACATACATATGCATGTGTATATATACATATACATATGTGTATATGTGTGTGTGTGTGTGTGTGTATTTTTTTTTGATAGCTACATTGCAGGGTTCTTCCACATTGTTCTCCAATGTTTGGTTTGAACTTTTCCACAGTGAGAATCTTGATTTTTAACATCAATAATCAATATATTTTCTCATTTACTGTATCCTATAGTAATCACAAAATATTTTCAGAATCACTACACTAGTATTCCTACCAACAACAATCTTGCTAATAAGTAAACTTAAAGTTTTTTTTTTAAACTTATGTCTCTAAAATATATCCTACTAGGGGTTCATAGTTATAGTACTGTGTTCAAAAATTAGCTAAATTGTGCGTGTACAGGTATGCACTCTGCTGTAAATTTTCTATATAGCTAAATTAATTTGTATGTATTCAGTGTTAGTGTTTTTAAATTAAATTCTTTATTTGTAGAGAGAGTTTATATGGTCACATATCAAGTACTATACATATTAAGGACTGATCAGAAAACTTTGATTTTTTTTCTCTTTCTCTTGTTTCTACTTTAGTTATTTTCATTAGTTTCTATTATGTTTTTCCTTTGTCTATTTTGCAAAAATAAGCAATATGAACACAAACCTTCTTAATGTATTTCTTATTTATCCTCTTAATTCTTACACAATTATTAACATTTTAAAAAATTTAATAGTAGATACTGTTAATCACTCCTTGTAAGTTTACTGACATCTTTAGTCTTTTTATATAGATACAAAATACTCCATTGTTTGGATATATAGTAGTTTATAAAATTCTACTGCCTGGTAATGGTGGGAATTTAAGTTGTTTTCAATATTTCACTATTATAATTAATATTCCAATGAAAATCCTTATACCTGTTTTTTTTTTTTTGTAGATTTAGAGATTTATCCTTAGAATAAAAGCATAGGAGTAGAATTTCTGAATCTGAAGGATATATTTGGTTTAGCTAGATATTACCAGATTCCCTTCCATCAGGGTGGTATAAAGTAATGTTCTCACAGATATTGTATGAGAATGAGTTTCTTCACAACCTCACCAGCAGGGTGTATTGTCAAGCTATGAATTTGTGTGGATCTTGATAAAGGGGAAATGGTTAGTTGGTGTAGTTTTTCTGTGAAGTTTTCCAAACTAAGTGACTTTGAGCATCTTACAAGTATTTTAGAGCCGTTTGTATGTGTTTATGTTCATGTCTCTTGTTCATTTTTCAGAGTTCTTTATATTTTTGGAATATTAACATTTTATCTGTCATGCATGTTGCATATATTTTCTCACCTTTTATGATTCTTTCCTATTCACTTAGTGTGTTTTCCCCAAAAATGTTTCTTTTGAAACATTTCATATAGTTTAATTTAGCCTTCATTGTAATTGAACCTTTTTTAAAAGTTAGAAAGGCTTTCCTCATAGTGAGGTTAAAAAGGAATTAGTACATATTCTGTTCTAGTATGTGTATGGTTTCATTTTTTATATTTAGATATCTTTTGCATTTTAGTCTATTTTCATAAAGTGGAGGTATTGATCTCATTTTACACTTTTCCAAAAGTATATCCAGTATATTAATACTTTTTATTAAAAGTACATCTTTTTTCTCAGTGGTGATTGGAAATGCCAACTTCTTATACATAAAATTTATATATGTTCAATCTTGTGTGTATCTCTCACTTTCTTGGCCTTTTTACCTCTTTATTTCATTTTCATTCTTTTAGCCATTTTTACTCATCTCCTTAGTGCTCCTTATGACATTTTTAGTTAAATACATTTTACCTTGGTCATGTTGTAATTTAGTCATTCTAAGATGACTTTATCCTATTGTTCTTTTAATGAACTTAGTTAACTCTTGTTTTTCATCTTAATTTTTTACCTTTTTGTTTATTAAAATTACAAGGTTATTTTTCAATATGTGAAAATGCTCTTATGGATGTTTGTTTCTGATTAGAGTGTTATATGTTTTCCATGCTCCAAGTCTATCTGGGAGAGAAATTTGATCAACTAGAATAATTTTATATTCATTTCCTATTTTGTTCTTACAGTAACTTTAATTACTACTGATAACATCTCCTCTTGACTTTATAATTTTATCCTTTACTTTATAAGTGATAACATGTATTTACACATGGGTGGGGAATATGGGTAGCTTACTACATTCATTAGTTCATATGTGCTGTCTTCAGTTAATATTATGAAGTATCACTTATTTAAGAGCTTATAATTCTGGAAAGGGGAATTACCTGTCTTTGATTTTGGAATTTTCTTTTTTTCCCCTGTGGGCTCTTAAGTTCTCTCATTTGTTTCTCTCTTTACTGTAATCACAAAGCTGTTAAGTAACAATGTCACTCCACTTGGCTGTCATCTCTAATTACATATTTTTAAGTTCTTTCCTCTTGATTCTCAGAGGGTAAATCCTCTGATAGACCTTGTAGCAGACATGTTCTCAATATTTACTAATTCAGTCTGTAGTTCTTTCTTTTGTGGTAGGGGGCAGGGGATTGACCCTAAGTGGGCCATTGGAAAATAAATACATCTTTCAACTCTGAAGGTATGTACTTTGGGAATGGAAGAAGAAATTTCCCTGTTTTGCTGGGGATGGTGGCACATGTCTGTAATCCCAGCAATTCAGGAGGCTGAGGCAGGAGGATTGCCAGTCAGAGCAACTAAGTGAGACCTTGTCTCAATATAAAAGATTAAAAGAAGAAAAAAAAGAGCTAGTAGAGTGTCCCTAGTCTCAATCTCCAGTACTGCCAAAAGGGAAAAAATCCCTATTTTCTAGTTATATAATTCTTGTGCAAGTGAGTCAGAAGATGTACTAGAAAAAATAAACAAGTCATTTCACATTTTTCCTTCAGCTAGTTTCAGTTCATGCTGAGAATCTTTGGCATTCCTTCCTGTGATCTTAGTGTCTGCCTAAGGATTTTAGATTTTGTATTTTCTACATTCACATGTGTATTTTAATCATACTTTGTGAGAGGTTTCTTTAGGCACTTGTGAAAAGTAAGTATTTTAAATCATATTCTGTTTAAAATTTAATCACATGCAATTTGTTATTTAGATGATGTTTAAATTTTCACCTGAGACTGCTTTATACATATATGTTGCATAATAGCTTTAAATATTTTTAAGTCATATGTCCTTATCACAATCTTCCACTGCTATCTTGATCACTGACCTTACCTAAATTGTTCATTTTATCATTTTAATTGAAAAATATACTGTTCCATTAATAATCAGAATCCTAGTTGAATAAAGATATGTTTGGGATGTAGTCAGAATAAGGAATACAATTATAATCATAAAATTTTGTCTTTTTTGTGTTATGTTCTCATTTTTGATGGAATCATTGGTGGAGAAATGTCTCTAAAATGTAATTGAACAGTGTCATACCGTGAAATTTAAAGTGGTAACTTGGAAAGATGTTTTAAAATGTCATTTCCTTCATAAGCAGATAATGAAGCATAGATTTAATTTGATAAGTAATGAATCAAAGGCCAAATTTATTCCTTATAAGCATTAATTTAAAAAATTGCTAACAATATTTTAATGAATAAAGTGATACAAATATAAGGTTGATTTTACAAATATTTCAGTAGAAATTAGCAACTAAAAAATAGCACTATTTAGTTTAAATGTAGTTCACTGAACTATCACGCTCTTAGAGTTGTCAAATATCTGGTTTATCTTTAATGTGTTATTTAAATAACACAGTGCTTTGTCTAGTAAAGATCTAAATGTGAATGTCAGGATTTGATTACCTAATATGATGTATTCAAGAAAAGCAACTGGGAAATGAAATGGGTTATTTTCCTATACTCCATTGCAGTCATTTGGTTTCCTGTAATTGGTACCAAATTTTCCATCTGCCTTGGTCCTCTGTTAATGATTTCAACTAAAATCATCACATTTCCTTTCTTTGAATTTGTGCTACTATAACCCTTGATTAAACGTCAGGTTTTTGTTTTCATTGTTTTACTTTTTGTTCCTATTTACATTTTTGACAGCCTTCTCTCTCAACTGAATACTGTTATCACTTCTTTATTTTAATCCACTCCCAAGCTGCCTATATTATCACCCCTGCGTTTCAGAACTCAGATTCTTACCCTTTAATCCACTAATTGGCTTTTTAGCCCAGCGCTTCAGGTTTCCTCTTTGTGAATCTGACCCTTCTTTCTGTTGCACAACCTGCCCACCAGACTTGAGGTCCTGCCAAGATCTTCTTACCCTGTGTCCTCTTTTTTTCACCCAGAAGACTTTATTACTCTTTTCCTCCTCTGTCCCAAAAGTTTCTGTGACATCCATTATAATAGTTTTCTAGAATAAATAGCACACTTTCCCATTTTCTAATAAGTTTTTTGAAAAGGATATTTATTTTGTGAAATCAGTATCTTTGGATAAGTATATGTATTGGTTTCCACAGCTGGGAAATTTATATAATTAACAAACAATTATTTTGTCCTGTTCATTTTCATGTATATTTTCCTTTTGGTGAGAAAATAGTATATACTTAGTATTCATTCAATGAGTGCTTTTCTCTTTAAATATGAATGTAGTCAAAATATTATTGTGGAGCATTAAAATTTATAGTTACTTTTTAGTGAGTTTGAACATGTGGCAAAATAAAGTGTGTGAAAATGAGCCAAGACAATATTCCTTATAAAGTTTACATAGATAATGAGTGCTGTATTTGTCAATTTGTACTATTTGTAATATCCTCTTAATATATTCTATGTAATAGGACTATACCTATGAATATAGGACAAATTATAGAGGAGGGTGTTAGTTTACATACCAGCTATTAAATTCAACCACAGCTGAAATATTTCAAATGATCAAAAAGTTTAAACTCTGAATTATTTTCTACAGATCTTTTAAAAGTATATTTTATTTATTTTCACTGTGATTTTTTTGTCATGTGCACAGAGTTAAATAATTCTGGTTTCTATTATAAACTTGCAATTTTGACAGACTGATTTAATTTATTGAAGGTAATTTTCAAGTATTTGACATGGTGGGAACATGTCACCATGTAGCTCATCAGGAAGAAATATGATAGGGATTTAAGATTAGTAAGAATTTCCAGAAATTATGAACTTTGTCTAAATGATAGTAAGATGTTGGCTAGGGGAAATAAAAGCACGCAGCATATGATCTGAGGTGAAGGAGAAAGTGTCAGAATGAAAGGTAATTATCATACAACAGATGAAGGAGTCAGTAGATAAATCTACAAAGAGGAAAGTAAAATGGGACTTCAGCAAATGCATTTAATTGTTTTTGTTTGGTGAATTGAGTATTTATTTATTTATTTATTTATTTATTTATGTATTTATTTATTTATTTATTTTTTGGTACTGGGGATTGAACTCAGGGGTACTCGACCACTGAGCCACATCCCCAGCCCTATTGAGTATTTAGGGTGATTATACCCAGAAGACCTGAAGAAGTCAATTTAGTACCAGTTTCCAGAAAGAAGCAAATAAAGAATTTTTGTAAGACCCAAAGTCTTATAATTAGCAGACTGAAAATGAAAATTTACCAGTAGACTTAAGGAAAAATAAATACATGAAAATAGATCAGACTCAGCAGAATGTCACTGTTAGAAATAGTACTTTTCCGTGAATATTTGGAAGTTCAAGTCTGATTGAAAACTATAGATCAGAAATTATCATATAAACAAGTTGCATATAATTTTTCTATAATTTCACAAATAAAAATTCCTGAAGTAATATTTATTAGCCTCTAAACATTACCATGTGAACACGGTCTTCAAATGTATCTTCAAATACTTTGATTCCTATCAATTTGGGACATTTCCCCCCTGTTTTATCTATACATTTTGACTACAGACTCTCCATGGACAGGGAGATCTTCTTTGGCCAAAGGAGGATCTAATTAAGTGATTAACAACCTATGCTCTCTGAATGAAGGCTTATCATATGTAGAAATATAATTTATTTATTTATTTATATTTTTTAAACTACTAATGATTTTATTAATGATTTATTATGTCTTTGCAAGTGGATGTTTAAGAAATTTACTTACCAAAGGACATTTATTAATTACTTTTGGTATAAAATCAACTTGATTATAAAATTGATATAAATGAGTTTTATGTGCTTTTAAAATTCAAATATTTCAAATTATTTATTTGTTCATGTATTAATTTTAATTACATTAATTAATTAATTAATTCTAATTAGGTATATGTGACAGTAGAAAGCATTTTGATTCATTGTACATAAACGCAGCACAACTTTTCATTTCTCTGGTTGTATACAATTTAGCGTTCACCACATGTGCAGTCATACCAGCTATCCCACTCCTCCATCTAAAGACTTAAAGCAGCATACTACAGTAATGCAGCCACTTCAAATGTTTATAGCAGCACAATTGACAATTGCTAAACTGTGGAAGGAAACTAGATGTCCCTCAATAGATGAATGGATAAAGAAACTGTCCATATATACACAATGGAATATTACTCAGCATCAAAAGAGAATAAAATTATGGCATTTGCAGGTAAATGGATGGAGCTGGAAAATACCATGCTAAGTGAAGTAAGCCAATCCCCAAAAGCCAAAGGCTGAATGTTCTCTCTGACAAGTGGATGCTGATCCATATTGGGGAAGGAGAGAATGGAAGAACTTTGGGCAAAGGGGAGGGAGGAGAGGAGAGGGGCATGGGAGTAGTAAGGATGGTGGAATGAGATGGACACCATTACCCTAGGTACATGTATGACTATATAAATATAATTTAAATATCCTACCAACAAGTTAAGAGGAGTGGGTGTGAAAATTGTCACTTGGTTTCCTGGGTCTCTGAATGTTCTAAATCTGTTAATATTGTACGCACTAACCACATGTGGCTACTGTTGAACACTTGACAGATGGTTTGTCTACAGTCAGATGTGCTATAAATCAGAACACTTTTAAGATGTGGGACATAAAGAATGAAAAGTATCTCTTGAATCACAGTTTAGTTGATTATATTTTGAAATAATATTTGAGACGTAGTGTTTTAAGTAACACATATAATTAAAATTATTTTTTCTTTTTTACTTGTTTGCATGTGGTTACTACAGATTTTAAAATTACTTACATGGCTTACATTACATAAATATTGGAAAGTGTAATTTCCAAAGGATACTAGATTTTTTAAAAAAAGAATTTAATATGCTCTGGTTATTTCACATAGGTCAAACATTAGTTTAAGCTTTGTTGTATCATCTTCAGTTATATTTTAGTACATACTTTGAATTATGTGTCTAGGCATCTCCTTTCTAAGAACTATTCCTATAGAGTTAAAATAAAACAAAACAAAACCACAGGGCCTCCATAGTGGGGAACACATTAATCCCAGCTACCTGGAAAACTGAGGTAAGAGGATCTGAAGTTGGAGACCAGCCTGAGTTACTTAGCAAGACGCTTTTTCAAAAAATAAACAAATAAATAAAAGGGCTGATTACCTACCATGTGTGAGGCCCTGGGTCAATCTTCAGTAATGAAAACCAAACCAGATCAAATGAACAAACAAATAAAGGAAGAAATATAAATGAAAGCTAGTTAGTATTATTGGTAGTAAAATATTAGTAAAGATAAATACACATTTATCTTTCCTTTTAAACCATTTCCACATAGTTGTTCCTGGAGCTGTGAACTTAGAGACATCAACTTTCTTCTAGTTCATTTCCTCTTTTTCTCACCTTTTGAGGGTGAATCATAAATGTAATGCTCAAAAAGATTTGCTTAAACTGGAATCCAGAGGAGATCATCCAGAGGGTCCTAAACTAAATTTGCATATGTGTATTATGAGACTAGGTTGTATGGGTAATGCAAGTAAACTTCTTAAAACAGTCATTTGGAAATATAGGTAACTTCTCGAAGTCAAAGAATAGAAATTGAATGTCTATTATTTATCTTCTCACTTTGCTTATTCCTTCATTCACTTTCCTTATTGAACAGACACTTTTAGCATCTATATTTTTGTTATGAATTGTCTTCCTCTGATTGCTTTCTAGATAATTTGTATTTCCTCTTTTATTTTCATTTCAATCCAAGCATTAGTGAGGAATTGGCCTTTAATTTTCAAGTCTGCAAGAATTTTCAGGTCTCCAGCATATAAATGCATTTTGCTTTTAAACTTGATCAGATATTTTGTTGTATAATAATAAAATTTAACACAGCATTTTGGTGAAATGATTGATATACTTTAAACTTTCTCATTTTGAGTCTTCCTTCTCCTTAGATGTTTTCCTATTTCAATGCCTTTTTCATTTTTTTTATTCTACTATAATCTTAGGTTGATTCCTAAGAGCTAACACAATTCAACATTGTTGTTATTATTATAAGACTCATTTCTCTCTGCTACTATTTAAAAATTAGTACATGAAATATTTTACCCCATCAAAATGCACTATTTTCTTCTTTGCTGTGCATTTTAAACAATGATTTTATTAAAGATATTTAAACAGTAGAGTCCATATTATCCTCTGCTAAATCCTTTTTTCCACCTCTAAATGAGTTTTTAAAATTTGTTTGGTCAAAAGAGGGTTAAGAAACAGTAGCTGTTGTAATATATCCATGACTCTTTTGGTGCTTTTAATCTTCATGTTTCTTTTACAAACAGGTACGTTTCTTCTATGTGATATGCAAATCTCTCTGCTCCTAAGAGCAACTGCATGGGGATATGTGTTTCATCTTAAAACAAAGACCAAGAAAAAATAATAATATGATGAAGTTATTCAAAGGATTTCAGAAACAGGTGTTCTAAGTCTACACTAATTGGATTTCAGTTAATTATTCCTTTTACTTTAGGGAATATAAGTAAGAAATGTAAAAAAGAAAGTACCTGAAAAACTTCACTGACATGCTAATTGCTCTAATATTATTTAACCTAGCACCGCCCCCCAAGAAAGAAAGAAAAAAATACACCTTAAAGTGACTGAAGTCTTAATTACATTTTTCGTTTCTAGATTTCAAGATACAAATTATAGACTTTTTTATACACCACACATTTCATAGTGTTATGACATAATCCAGTTTTTCATCTATATGTATTTTTTAATTTCCCATTGCCATTTTACAGAAAATATTTTTATAATTTAATGATTAGATTTCTCACTTACCTCAGGGAAACCAAAGTAAATCTCTCTTAGGCTTTGGGTCAAGTATTCTGCAGCTAGTTGATTTTAGATAAATTATTGGTTCTCCTTTAATCTCAATTCCCTTTTTGCAAATGGAAGAGTGATTTCTATGTTACTGTAGCCATTAACATTCCTCAAAAATGTGGATTGGATAATAATGGTACAAAAGGAATGGGAGATTTGTGAAAGATATGAGTTGAAAATGTAAAACTCTGTGAGGGCTTGGATTTTGTAGCTGTTGTTTAATGACCTTTAAAAACAGAGAACCACATCTGTTGCATATTATGATGCAATAAGTACTTTCTGGAAAAAATAATGAATGAATGAGATACATTGAAGGAAGTCAGCAATGGATGACTAGAATGAGGATACCAGGTTGTCCCTAAGTAGATAGTTATACAGTAGATATTAGTAGAAAGATAATGAATACATCTTCTATGTGTATTATTTCTTGTTTTTTCTAAAATAAAACTAGAACTATGGCTTCATGATAAATCATTCATTAACTTTACTGGTGAAAATGGAGAGTTCACTGGTTAAGTGAAGTAACTGTAATTATGTTCACAGAACATGCTAAGTTTTTAAGAAATGCTTGTTGAATGAATGCATATATTAATTATAAATTTATCCTATTGCTAAACAAAAATGGGATCCATATTTTAGGCATCTTTTTCATCTTTAAGTGTCATGCTTATTCCAAGTCAGTTCTCATGCATGTGGTGAAGGTGGTATGTTTACTACTGCATTCATTTATATTTTAGCCATCTCTGCATTAGTTCAAATACAATTCTGAGGTTAGTTCTAATAGTGACACTCTTTTTCCAAAGTCTTGAACTCAGTGCTGCCACTCTAACTAGTTCTAGTAAGAGATTAGGGGCAAGATAAGTATAGTCACCTGACGTATGACTATTGTTCAGGTATACATGAAAAATGGCTTTCTACTTTCTCAATTTCTTCCTTTGTGCTTTCAGCAAAATAACTAACTTATAATTAGTATTTGCACAAGGTGAAAATAATTCAAATGGTTCAGAAGATTCTAATAAAATAAAAGACACCTTCCTGAGGTATTTGATTCCACTTTCAAAGGTAATCATTTTTAGTTTTCATTTTTAAATTATATTTTATGGTTGCCATTCCATTTTTAAAATATTAATTTCTTGGCTTATTTTTGTCAGTACTTCTTGAAAATTAATTTTAGAAATTTCAAGAATTTATCATATCGATTCCCTCCTCCCTTCCTCCTTTTAATAACTATAAGAATAACTATAATAACTATAAAAATAAGAATTTTATAAATTCTTATAGTTATCATTCTCACACTGACAAAATTTGATGTATAAGTATAGTTAATATTCTAAACTTTGTAGTCTGACTCTAAATGATCACCAAAGTAAATGACATTTAGTTTTATGCTTATATATCTGCTATCCAAAGGTAAATTAAGTTTTGGGTCTAGGCCCACAGAGAAGAAAGAAATGGTCTGAAAAGTGTCAAAGTTATTACAATTTTAAGTTATTGTCAATTTTCTTCACAACTTCTTGGTTATAATTAACAGAAACTTTCTCATATACATCTTGTCACCAGACTGTCTAGCCTTTTCCTCTGTTCTTTTGCTGAAGGACACTGTTTAGTAATGTTTCATTAAAAGTTGCATATGATATGGGGCTGGGGTTGTGGCTCAGTGGTAGAGCCCTTGCCTAGCATGGGTGAGGTACTGGGTTTGATTCTCAGCACCACATATAAATAAATAAATAAAATAAAGGTCCATTGACAGCTAAAAAATTATTAAAAAAAAAAAAGAAGTTGCATGGGATATATTTTCCTTTTCTAATGGTCCAAAAATATTTTTTTTTTTTTGTCCTGGCAGTTGATTGACATATTGACTTGGACATAGGAGGTAGAATAAAAATAATTTTCTCTCAGGACTCTGAAGTTTATATATTGTCTTTTAATGCAAATTTTGGTTTTGAAAAAATTTATATTTTAAATCTTATTTCGTAGTAAGTAACTTTTCTCTAACCTCTGTGAAAGATTTTAGATATTTTTTTCTTTAACTTTGGATACTGACATTTGACTAATGTCTACTTTGTTATGTACTTTATTCCCTTACTCAACTTGACACATGTTGGGTAATTCTGAAGATTTGTTTCTGAGTGAACTTTTCTTTATTTTTATTCTTTTGATTTTTTTTCTTCCCTCCATTGTCTTACGTCTACTCAGAGATCTCTCCTCCTTTTTTTCCTTTACTTTTTCCCATTTTTTAATATTTCCTATTTGTTTGCTGGTATAGTTGGTTATTTTATTCCTTTCATCCACCAAGTAGTTTTTGATAATTGCTGCATTCAAAATTTTGAAATTCTTTCTGCTTCTGTAATTGAATTTTTGCTTTAGCAGTCTATTTTCTTTTAATGTTTATTTTCCCTTAATTCAGTTTAATAATGTGAATTATATATGCATGAAATAAATTTCTTCTATTCCTTGAATTATTATTTTCAAGGTGAACGATACTGCATGTTTATCTTGATTATTCACTTTTAAGGTATTAGAGTTCCTCAGCAATAAGATTCCAGGTCAGATACTATTTTTGCTATTGACTGGATGAGTAATTGAAGATAAGTTACATAACCACTCTAAACTGCAATTTCTTTATTTTAAAAAAATGCCTAACAGAAGTGATGTTGTGATCATTTATAAAATCAGGACATAATCCATTTCAAATTTTCTAAAATGCCTTCTATTTCATTAATGACACAGCTATAATCTCTTATTTTTCAAGTTACAATGTATCAAATGGAGCTGGTATAACTCCATTATGAACCTGAACCTTTTATGCAACATATTCTTATTGAATATTCAAGGTTCAACAGATTTTTCTGTAAACAAAGAAAGTAAATATTTTTAATTTTGTGGGCCATTTGATCTCTGCTGTTATAGCACATAAACAGCCCCAAACAATGTATAAGCAGAGCTGAATAGCTCTCTTTCAATAGTTCAAGAGTAGTAAAATGGGATGGATTTGGTTTACAGACCGTAATTTACTTACTGCAAGAATTTATCATGTAAACACACGTTGTCTGGAATTAGAACTGGACATGGAGTTGATTTTAATATTACTTACTTATAAAACCTGGATTAAGTCATGTAATCTTTCTAGGCTTAATTTTTCCCAATACATAGACTAAAAGGGAATAAAATGAATTCTCAATTTAACTTATTATAGTTCTAAAGTTATTATTCTGTAAATTAGTAGGAGTATGAAAATCTTAATGCTCAGTATACAATGATATACAATGTGCTGTAGTTGATGTTGTTTTTAAGAAAGTGTATTAGGTCTAATGTTTTCAACTTATGTAGTTGAACTTTACCAATACATTCGTGTTGTTGATTCAGAAATAACTACTGGTACATATGTAATTATGCAATAAATAATGAAACATGTTTTAATGGGTGTTCTATTTTGTCTGAAAAATAAATTAGGAACACTGTTTCAACTTTATTTAATTAAAGTAAAATTTAAAGCATGATGCTAGTGGAGACTGTAAAATATTTATCACTAAATTTAAAAATATATATAAATTTCAAAGGTAGCAACATATTAGTTACAATGGTAATTACAAACATCTTATGTGGTTTATGAATGCAATATTTTTGAGGGATTATTTAAACCTATGTTTAAATAATCCTAAGTTAATGGTAATGTTTAAATAAACCTAAGTTAATGGTACTTCCTTTTTGAATCTCTATAATCAAAGATAACATAGGTGCCCATTATTTTTTCTGCTGCATTGTCGAATAAAAGAAAACAAACATCTTAAATTCAAATTGAAATTTGAAGTTAAATTTTGATCTTTTCCTGAAGTAGTACAACTGTTTTTCATCTTTTTCACATGCTTACTTAAATTTGTAATAATCTTTTTGCAATAATCATTTGTGTAATCTGCACCTTTCCTTCCGTACTTACTTCCATCCCCTTTTCCTTCTTTTATTCCTTCCTTCCTTTCTAAAATACTTTAGTCATGTTGAATAGATTACTGTTAGGATTCTGTTCTGAGTCTCTTGGAGGGCAAATACAATTAAGATAAATAAGCAATTGTAATACATTTTAAAACAATGTAGAATGCTACAATATACAAGTTGGTTAAGGATACTTTTAAAATTAAATTGTGAAAGGAAAAATGTTCGTGGTAAGGTGACAATAAACTGAGATACAAAGAATGAATGGGAAGTGTGATGTATTTGGTAATTGAGTTTAGCAGTCCCATATCTTGGTTAGAGACCCTCTTGTGTTTGAATATGATAGGAATGGCATGATGAGCACATGAAAGCAAAAGGAACTGGGCTAATATGCCACAAATTTTTCTGGGTGGATTAATGGATGTATTGAACTCGTCCCAGAAATTAGGAAATATGTTGTCAATCCAATGTGATTCAGTGGAAAGAATATGTGTTTGGAAGAAGGTAGATCTGATTTGAAAGCTGGTTTTAATTTGTGTTTGTGACTTGGTCAGTGGAACCTTCTTGATTCTCAATTTCCTCATTTACACAATGGAGTTTGTAATATACACCTTAAAGGAATGTTATAAGAATTAAGTGAAATAGTTACACAAAAATGCCTGCCACAAATACCATGCTAAGCGAAATAAGCCAATCTCAAACAAACAGGGGCTTAATGTTTTCTCTGATAAGTGGATGCTAATCCATATGGGGGGGGCATGGGATGAGTGGAGGAAATTTGGATGGGGCGAAGGGGAGGGAGAGTGGGGGCAAAGGGGTAGGAAAGACGTTGGAATGAGACAGACATCATTACCCTAAGTACATGTGTGATTGCACAAATGGTGCAACTTTACTTCATGCACAACCAGAGAAGTAAAAAATTCTGCTCCATTTGTCACAATGAATCAAAGAGCTTTCTACTGTCATGTATAACTAATTAGAACTAATAAATAAATAAAAGTGTAGAGATGAAATAAATGGTTATAAAAGGCCTGACCTAATCAGTGCATTAATACAATTAACTTGGTGGTAACTGTAGGCAGGTAGGGTGTGTTTGGGTATGTTTTCTGAGCTAAAGACAAGCTCTCTCTGCTTCCTAATGTGATATTGAGCGGCTTCCCTCTACCACACCCTTCTACCAGGATGATTAGCCTCACCTTAAGCCTCCAAGGAATGGAGACTGTTGTCTATGGACTGAGACCTCTGAAACCATGAGCCCCAAATAAATGTTTCCTCTTCTAAAAAAGAAAGAAAGAAACTGCTTGCCAGGGAATTTATATTCAATAAAAGTTATTTACTTATTGTTTCCTGGTAGATGAGAAAATTGAAATGATGTGTAAAAAATAAAATATCCTGGATTATAATCAAAGGGCCCAGAAATTGGTTATGCAAAGAATTTTTAACTATCCTGCCTTTCCTTTCCTCCTTGACTCCTTTCTTCCTCCTTTGCTTTGCCTTTCTTCTCCTTGCAGTTAATATTTTCTGTTTGAGAAGTATTAACTTCTTCCCAGTCACTGGAGGGCACTTTCAGTCTGTTTTCACAGTTCCTAATGAAAAGTGTGCATTCTATAATTCTTGGTTCTGACTAAACACACACACACACACACACACACACACACACGAGGTTCTCTAACCAAGATATAAGATTGCTAACCTCAATTACCAAGTTATAATATGCTTCAAGGCTTGGAGCTTTTGGTTGTGGGAGTGCTACTGGCAGCATTCACAAAGGGCAGAAGTATACTTGGACTAAGAGCTCCACTACCTGGTGGCTATGTCCCTGCTATTGGACAGGGCCTAAGGAACTTGAAGAGATTGGCTGTTTTGACTTCTCTTGGAAACAATGGACATATCTATCTCAAGTCTCATTTCAATAGTAGTAAATAATATTTACTGCAGTTGTATGCTCTGCTGATTATTAGGCTGTTGTTTCCCAACATCTAACCTGTTCTTCCATCTTTGGCTTCACACTCATTTTTTAAAATAAATATTTATGTCATTAATGAGGCTAAGGGATATTATAAGAATTGAAAAGTAGTTTTACCATAATTATTTGTCTGTGAAAAATCTCTAATGTCCTATCTGAATCATTCTGAATATTCAAAGTAAACCCAGAATAAATTTTAAACTTGGAAATCCTTAGCTTCTATGTAACATGCGTCTTTGTATATATGTATAATTTTTAAAAACTAGAACTTAAAAACCCATTTATATTTTCAAATCAAAGATTTTCATTAGGACTTTATAAATTTTATTACATGCATTGATATTTAATGTTTCAATTTTATATTTATGATAGTTATAATTGATCTGTAATTGACACACAGGTAAGTTTGTTGTTTGTTTTCCTGAAGTGAGAATCACAAATATAGCTTTATTAATCATTGTAGTCTTTTGTCAGTTTTCTTTGCATGTCACTTTCATTTGTTTTCTTTGTTTTTGGTAATTAGTTCCTCGATGTATCCCCAAATATCTAAAGTAATTTAACTACTAGAATTTTATGTTTTTGACTCTTTACAATATACTTACTTCTGCTTAAGACAAAAACTACAAGATATAAATTAGAATTCATCATTTCTGTTTTTTATTTTTTTCTGGTTGATACAGTTAGGAAAATAGTGACAAGTTTAAAGAAAACTCTTGTATTCTATAAAATTAAATAGCATTTCTTTTTGTTAAGAGAGCAAGTTGAAATAGCTTTAGTGGTACATGATGAGGCACATAATTTCCTGGATGTATTTTCAGGATTCTTCTTAACCCTTTCTTCAAAATAGTCATATTTATTATTTCAATAAAAGAAAGTCATCACATAGGGCCAAAAGCTCTTGCTCAAAAAATTTGATATTTCATACGTTCTACTTGTGAAATATAGTAGGAGAAATATTTATGAGCATCAAAAGATAGGAAACTGAAATTGCAATCATTTCTAAATGAAAATTATGTGACAGTTCATCAGTATTTAATGCTAACATTGGTTGATATTAGCATGAAGAATTTAGCAGCTATTTATCATAGCTGTGTGTGGTTAGTTCTCTGATAATACTTGCTTAGAGCAAAATGATGTTTCAATGGCAACACGAACCACAGCTTCAGTTAGAAATATTAAATAAATGGAAGTGCCAAAGAGGATTTGCTTTTTTCTGGAATCTGGGTGTGTTGTTGTTGTTGTCATTGTTGTTTTTCACATTCTTTTTAAAAGTAACCTCCTACACCTTGCACGGATTGGTTTTTGCCCACACTCTTATAAGCCATGGCTGGGCTCCTGCACCAGATGCAGGTGTCCCCTTGTGCTGTCAGCCAGGAATGATTAATGAGGATTTGCCCCTTCTGAAAGCAGTCTTTGGAGCATTGTTCAGGGCATCTGTGGAACTGTCGGGGGAGACAAGGACACAAGTGAACAACCAATTATTTGGCCATCACTGAGGCAGCATGAAAAAGACATCAAATTGGACAGAGAAGCAATGCTTTTGTTTGAGGATCAAATATTATTTTTAAGGTGTTAACAGTAATAATATAGAAATTTTATCTTGTTTTAAAGAATTTTAGTTAGTCTAGACTTAATCAGAAGTGGATTTTTTCTTTAAAGCTAATTGAATTGTTTGAAAGTAGTATAAAAGAAATAAAACATCACAAATTCATCCTTAAGTGGTTGCCTATTGTATAAAGATATATCGTTTTGCTCTGCTAACATTAGAAAACAAGGACTAAGTATGCAGCACGAAGAAGGATCCTCCAGCTCCTAATTGCTGGTCATAGTCCACAGGGAGGAGGGGTTTTAAAGTAATCAGAGGGTCAAAGACATTGCTCTGGAATGCTGAAGCAGAAAATAAAAAAAAATCCCCCAAACTAGGAAATATTTCCAAGCCTATGCTCAGCATTTGTGTGTTTCTTTCTTTTAGTATGACATGTACACTTAAGTGTTAGTGAGTTGACAAAGATTTTTCAGACTGCTACATTCTTGAATTAGGCCTGTTATTTAAATCAAAAATTTAAAAATGATAATATATTTTGAACACAATTCAAATGTGGATTAAGAAGTTCTTTCTTTCAGAAAAATTATTTCTTTTATGCTCTGTCCTGCCAGGCCTGCTGTCTTTAGGGTATTAAGAATTAAAAGCCAAGTGCTGAAACCATTAAAACCTTCAAGGAGCAGATAATGTTTTAATATGTAAAAAGTAATGGTCAGTAACAACTTTAATAAACTTATTCTATATAACAATAGCAAAAAATACCTACTTGTTTTTTGTAGGTTAATACTCTTAAGAGCTTTTTGTCCTCAATGAAAATAAATTCAGTCACAGAGTAATTAGGAATAAAGGGTTAAGGGAGTATAAAGGAAACAAATTTCTGAAAAGAAACTGGTTTTACAAGTGATTTCTGGAAGAACACACTACTTTATTATTCTTAAATAAATTTCTCTTATACCTGTAGTCGTCTAGCAGCTCGCTGATTTATATTTGCTAGTTCAATTCTAAATCACAAATTTTCTGCACTTCTCAAGTCAATCTGAATTTCCTTTATCTTATTGTTCAACTATATGAGACTAAAATACATACTCCTATTCAAAAATTGTCCCACTTAGATACATGCATTTCTATATGAATACAGGCAAATGGGCTATGCCCAAATCGTGAGAACCATTTAAGGTTATTATGACTAACAGCTTTGACTTGAAGTAGGCTGAATAAATAAATCTGATCTAAGTGGACACTAATACTGCTTCTTTTCCATGTCACGAAAACAGCAGTTTCAAACTGTTTCCCATTTACTACTTACATTAAAATTTTCTCAGTCAGAAAGATAGAGTAACTCAATTATGGTTTATTAGTAACCCTATTTTTAAATGTGTTAACAGATTTCCTGACTTGTAATAGCTCAGAAACATTGAATTTGGGCTGGCTATGTTGGCAAATGATTCAGTTTATA
The DNA here is from genome assembly GCA_004024805.1 of Geosciurus inauris. Taxonomy (NCBI): domain Eukaryota; kingdom Metazoa; phylum Chordata; class Mammalia; order Rodentia; family Sciuridae; genus Geosciurus; species Geosciurus inauris. Next base: position 740 of record PVHX01022230.1, on the reverse strand, counting down.
CAAATGGAATATTGTTGTGTAATTGTTTTTCCCCATGCAAATTCTGCTTTGAGTTTTTGAACCTTTTAAAAACATTTTTGTTAGCTAGTATGTAAAGTCTTTACAAATTGGTTTCATCTCTTTCCTATTTATTTCCTTTATTAACTCTTATCTTCTTGATGCTATATGTCACTTATGATTTAGTCATTTACAGTAATTTTTAATGATTGATCCAAGACAGATTCTTAGGTCAGACTGCTGATTTCACTTCTATTTATCAACCACTGATAATGATCTTGGAGAATGGTGCTCCAAAATTTGGTCATTAAGAAACATTGCTGGTGGGATTGCAAATTGGTGCAACCAATCTGGAAAGCAGTATGGAGACTGCTTAAAAAACTTGGAATGGAACCACCATTTGACCCAGCTATCCCACTCCTTGGCCTATACCCTAAAGACTTAAAAACAGCACACTACAGTAAAGCAGCCACTTCAGTGTTTACAGCAGCACAATTCACAATTGTAAAACTGTGGAAGCAACCCAGATGTCCTTCAATAGATGAATGGATAAAGAAACTGTGGTACATATACACAATGGAATATTCTTCAGCAATAAAAGAGAATAAAATTATGGCATTTGCAGGCAAATGGATGGAACTGGAAAGGATTATGCTAAGTGAAGTAAGCCAATCCCCCAAAACCAAATGCCGAATGGTCTCTCTGATTAGTGGATGCTGATGAATAAGGGAGGTGGGAATGGG